>JAOEHX010046705.1:0-10508 GCA_025448015.1 Bolborhynchus lineola
CCGCCCCCCGCACCACGGCACACCGACCCCTAGGGGCAGGAATGAACCGGCACCCCACCGGCGTTGAGCTGGCGCGGCACCGACACCGGCATTGCACTGTCACCGCACAGCACCGGCGCTGCACTGACATTGAACCAGCATTGCACCTGCACTGCACTGATGCTGCACAGGCTCTGACACCGCCCTGGCATTGCACTAGCACTGGCACCAGCGCCACACCTGCACCAGCATCACGCTACGAGGGCATCGTCAGCAGGAGGCCCTCTGACACGGCATATCACCGGGGCTCCGTGGCACAGCCCAGAGCGGCACCGGGACTCCCGGAACCCACCGGTGCTCGGCTGCTCCCAGGGTCCCTCGGCAGTCACTGTGTGCCCTGGCAGGGAGATGCTCCCGGGTCCCCAGCCGGGTGGACTCTCCAAACCTCCCCCTGCACTCCAGTTCCCTACACCCCACTGCCAGCTCAGCGCTGGCACCCAGCATCATCACACTCCATGTGCCTGCAGTGCCAGCCAGAGCCGAACACTTAATTCCCGTACAGTGACAGCAAAAGCTGAGCTGAGCTGTTTGGTGTGAACGTGGCACCGTGGCGGGTTCAAGCCTGGCTGCCTGCTGCAGGGGAGAAGCCCCTGCTGTGCCAGAGCGCTGCAGTCACCTGGTGATGGCCACTATTTGGACACCCACCAGGCCACCCTGCAGCCGGTGCCACCACAGTGGCTCTGGCATGAGACATGGAGGTCATACTGCCCCGGCATCTTGGCACCCGTGAGTGCCCTGTAGTGTCAAAGATTGGGTCTGGCCTCTCACCACCACTGGGGCAGCTGGTCAGTGCCATCTCACTGTGTTGGTGATGCTGCTCCATAGCACTCAGCAGCCCTGAGGTGGTGGGGATGGGCACCCAGCTGAAGCAGAACCAGAGCAAGCAGTGGCAGAGCCCGGGACGGTGGCCCCAAAATCCTCTGGGGTGCCCCATGGGCACGTATCCCACATCCGGGAGTGCCATGCCAGAAGCAATGCCTGCAGGCACACCCTACCTGCCTGCACCCATCGCTATCTGCCTGCACTATGCTGTTGCCTTCTTCCTGGTTTCCCACCTTGCTGTGCCACTGTGCTTCCAACCCCAGCTCTGATGACACTGGGTGACAGCCATCCCTTCCCCATGTTCCCCCATGAAGCCCCCAAAGTGTAAAGCAGGAGACACAGGTCTCCCACCAACGTGGCCAGGACCAAATCCAGCGGGGCTCCTGCTGGGTGACAATGGTGGTGACCAGGACCTGCTGTTGCCAGTGATAAGAACGTGGCAGGCTCTCAGCCCCCCCAGCAGCCACATTCCTCTGGAACCCGTTCCGCAGGGTCCTGTGCGGGTGCCAAAGCAAAATCATCTGGGTTGGGCTTTTCCTGGTCATGTCCTGCTTTGCTCTGGCTCCAAGGCAACATTGAGCTAAAAAGAGGATTTGCTGACAACCCCTGGTGTCCCAGCAGTGCCACCAGTACCCCCACGCGCCCTGTGGTTCTAAGAAGAATCCTAGAAGGCAGGAAGGGAGAAGAAAGAGGAAGCAGAAGTGAAAAACGACCCAATTTAATCCCAAAGCTCCCCCAGCTCCAGGGTCTTGGAAGCACCTTGGTGTGTCTCCCCACCCCCAGGCTGCCTGGGGGGCCCCACACTGAGCTCACCCCCTGGAGCACCCATGGCTCTCCACTCCGGCATGGGGAGAAGGAGCTTTCTGAGGTGTCCTGCCTCTTCCTCAGCTCCACTGGTGCCCAGCTGTGTCCCACCACCCTCTCCCCAGCATAGCCACCCATAGCCCTTATGGAGGTGCCCTGATGAAGACCATCTTGGTGGAGTAGACCAGGTCCACCAGGTAGGCGATGAGGTTGAAGATGGTGAGGAAGGTGACCCCCAGGTGCTTGTTCCACCAGCAGTCCCTGCCACAGCTCTCGGGGCGGCTCCTCCCCCTGAAGCTGTAGAGGGGCCAGAGGATGGTGGCAGTGATGTACATCATCAGGGCCAGGGTGTTGTACACCACCAGCATCTTCTCCAGTGGGCAGGGGATGTAGGAGAGGCACCGGCCAATGGTGAAGATGATGATGAGGAGGGTGATGATGAAGCAGATGGAGTAGACAGCCACGCACCATTGCATTCCGGCTTCTGAACTGAAGGTATCCAGCAAGGAGAAGATGAGACAAGCCACATATGCTTCAAAGACCTTGAGGAGCCCAGGCACAGTGGAGAGGAAGCTGCTGATGTCCCCTGGCTTGGCACGGGTGAGCCCCACCTCAATGGCATAGGCAAGGAAGCAGAGGCAGGACACGGTGGTGGCCACGGCCTGCCGGGCACACTTGCTGCCACTGCAGGGGCTGCTGATGAAGGTGGAAGGGAAGACCACGGAGGTGGTGAAGACCATCAGTGTCGCCAGCATGGAGAAAGCTGAGGTGAAGTCATCCCAGGAGAGCGGCAGCTTGGGGTAGAGCTCCAGCAGCTCCAGCAGCACCACCAGCAGCGTCACGGCAAAGCAGAAGCACCAAGTGAACATGCACCACGTCCCGAAGGGACCCCCAAAGTTCCAAGTGGAGGCCACCAAGCTGAAGGCGATGCAGGACAACACAATGGCAAAGAGCCGGGCAATGCCCACCCAGGAGGTGACGGCACGGAGGTTCACCGTAGCCACTGCCATGGTCCCGGACAGCTCTCCCAGCCACGCCGTGTGCTGGGGAGTGGGTGCTGCTAGTGTCTGCTCTTATTGGGGTGCAGGAAGGAGGGTGGGGTGTGAGGCAGGGAGCCGCTGGACCCCTGAGCTGCTTGTGCGGCAGAGCCCGGCTCTGCTGCCACCTCCAGCAGCACCTCCACCAGCTCCAGCCCCACACCATGTGCGCTCGCTGATGTGGCTGCTGGCTGCAGCACAGGCGGGTGGATCATTAACATGGGGCTGGGCGAAGGGTGTTAGTGCTCATGGTGATGCCGAGCCCTGCGGTGGGGCCGAGGCAGGGGGGGACATGGAGCGACTGAGTGTCACCTTCCTGACACTGCACAAACAGCGGGAGCCACGAAAGAGCTTTATATGCACCCCAGAGCACTGGGGGGACCCCCGACCCCCCATCCCTACACTGTGCCAGGGCTGGCAGCACCTGTGGGGTCCGCCTGAGTGGTTGGGGCGCTGCACCCTATGGTGGTGCCCTGGCAGGGGGTGTCCCAGTGGGCAGAAGCTGGGTGTAACCGCCACACCTTAGAGGGTGGCACCTTCACACCCCTCCTGGCACCTACGCACCCATCCGGAGCCTCCACCACTGATAAGCGGCTCAAAGTCCGGCCATGGCAGCTGCCGTCACCGGGCAGGGCAGGTGGGGTGACTGTGGGGAGGGAACCTGCTACTTGGCCACCCATGGCACCACCACAGCACTGCCACTTCCCCGGGGTGCCTGGCTGGTGCTGGCACCGCACACCCCAGCAGCACCTTTGTGGGGGTTCTGTCCCTTGCCCCATGGTCCCAGTGGCCGGAGCAGCACAGGAGGGTGGTGGCACATCAGAGGTGGGGAGTCCAGCAGAAGGATGATGATGCTGAAGGCTGAGAGCTCCAGATTGAGCTTTACCATTACGCAGGGTCCAACAGGGTCTGTGCTTGGGGACAAGGGGCCTAGCCCAGGGCAGACTGGCACTGCTGGGGAGCTCCTCACCCCAGGCAGGGCGCAGGGGTGGCTCTGGGGGTACACGCAGTGGCTCAGAGGTCACTGCCAGCCTCGCCCTTGCTGGCCAGCCCGTTGAGGGGGCTCAGCGCCAGGCGGTTGCTCTCGTTCAGCCGCCGCACACGGTAGCTCTCGTAGTGGACGTTGTGGGTGATGTCTTTCAGGTCCTGCAGGTGGGACCTGCCGGGGCGGCAGTGGGGAGGGAGGGCATCAGGTTGCAGCCCCATCACCCTGCTGTCCCCGCCATGGGGTGCAGCACCCCCAACCCCATCCCCTGCTCACCGGATCAGCAGGTCCCGCAGGAGAGGGAACTCACAGTGTGTTGGGTTCTCCACTGCAAAAGCAAGGCAGAAGGGCAAGGAGGTGGAGGGATCCCAGGATGCACATCCCATAGGCTCTGGGTACCACCAGAGCACTGGCATAGCACCATGCCACACCCCTAGGCAGGGATGCACCCATAGGTGCTGCCCCCCGCACTCCCAGCGGACACCCCCCTGTGCCTGGGGGTGCGAGAGGCTCCATTCACCTTCAATGATGCCCCACTTGGTCTTGCGGCCCAGCACCCGCTTGCCATTGACCTGGTGCTCCTGGTCTGCTCCCACCACAGCGAAGGGGATATTCTCCTGCCAGGGCAGAGCAGGGTGCTGTGCTCAGCCCTGCTGTGGTCCTCAGGGGTTGCCATCCCCAGTCCCAGCATCCCAGCACTCACCCGAATCCTGTCATTCAGCACCCTGTCATCCGGGTCCTGGTCAAAGTCCTCCTGTGGGTACACACTGATGGCATGGGTCTTCAGGTCCTCCTGGATCTGCCGGATACAGGGCTTGAGACGGGGCTGAGGGGCACACGGGGCACCCTGGGAACCTGTTGGGAGTCCTGTCCTCACCTGCTGCTTGAACTCTGCCCGCTCCTCCAGCGTGAGTGTGTCAGCTTTGGCGATCACCGGCACCACGTTGACGATCGTACTGAGCCGCCGCATGAACTCCAGGTCCAGTGGGCGCAGCCTGACAAGGGCCACCATCACCCCAGGATGAACCCACCAGCATCACCCCATGGCAACCAGACCACCACCACCCCAGGGTGACCCCACAACCATCACGCTGGGGTGACACACTACACCAAGCAGGGAGCACCCATGGGTGCTGTGAGTGGGGACTCACCAGTGACCCGTGGGAGGGATGAAGTAGACACATCCATGGACCCGGGTGTCCGGGATCTTCCTCTTGCGGGTGATGAGGATCTCCTCACACAGGTACCTCTCGTACTGCTCATTGATGTATTCGATGATGGGGTCCCAGCTGAGGATGAGGAGTTGGAGGACAGTATCTGAGCTCAACCCTCACCCAAAACTGTTGCTCATCAAGCTGGGATACCACACCCCAGAGTGTCCTACCAGTTCTCATTGTTGATCTGGTCCCCAAACCCTGGTGTGTCTGTCACTGTCAGCTTCATCTTCACACCCTTCTCCTCAATGACTATGGGGCAGAGACGTGGGTCAGCAGGGACCAAACATGGGGAGCAGCAGGGGACTTGGGGTGGAGGCGCTGAGGCCATGTGCGCAGCCTCAGACACAGCATCCCCTGCATCTCCCCAGGGTGGGCAGAACACGACCCCATGGTGGTGACTGTACCATGGGTGATGGACTGCAGCTGCACGGTCTTGGGGATGCGTTCCTCCTGGCCAGGCTGCGAGGCTTTGCGGCTCACCTTGGACTTGAAAAGGGTGTTCACCATTGTCGACTTCCCCAGCCCGCTCTGCCCTGCAGGGATGCAGCAGCTCTGGTTTGTCCCCCACGAGAAATTAATCCCACTCTGGATCCATTTGGAAGCATCCCAGAGGTTGGGATAGCTCTGGTTTGTCCTTTCAATGAACTTTTTCCCCAGGATAATAGCACCTTGGTACTTATTTGGGAGCACCCCAGAGGTTGGGATAGCCCTGGTCTACCCCCCAAAAGATTTATTCCCAAGGTAATAACCTCTCAGTACCCATTTGGGAACATCCCAGAGTTTGAGCTGATCTCACCCACCAGCATCACTGCATTATGGGGTATGGGATGTTGCTCCTCTTCAATTTATTGCTGCTTAAATCCCTTCAAATCCCTTAAAGGTACGATTCCCCTTGGCACAGTGGCATCAGAGCTGGGATTCCTGCCCCAGCCAGGATGAACCCCACGCCTGGTGCTCACCCACAACCATGATATTGAACTCAAAGCCCGTCTTCATGGTTTTGATCTTCATCTGGTCCAGCACAGCTTCAATTCCCACGTAACCGAAGAGCTGGCATCCCGCCAGGCTGGGTGCCGTGGTGATGGGCACCTCCTCCTCCACCTCAGCCGGTGGCTCCATGCTGTGCTCCTCAGGCTCCAGGCTGCTCCCTGCACGGGTGGGCAAAGCCGAGTGAGCCCAGACCCCTCTGCCAGCGCCGTTGTCCCGGCAGCAGCTGCCCCGGCACATTCCTGGCAGCCGGAGAGGCTCGGCATGGCAACGGGCAGCCCACGGGCAGAGGGGGACGGGAATGTGCCACAGTGGTATCCTCGTGGTGGCTGCGCCACCCAGCCTGTCCCATCGGCTGCCCAGCCGGGGGGCTCCGGGCTTGGGGCAGGACCTGCCACCCCCCATCATAACCACCAGTGCCTGCCGTGGAGAGGGACACCTGCCTGTGGTCCCGGGGGTGATGGGCAGGAGCAGTGCAGGCACCGACACAACCCCGGGGCAGTGCATGGTTTGCCGTTCCCAGCTTGGGGGCTACCAGAGCCCGGCACCCGCCCCAGCCCTTTGTGCAGCAGCTTGAGGGGCCCCCCGAGCCCTTTCATCCCCTCCTCCTCCTGCTGCTGCCCGACCCAGCCATTGTTCAGTCCTACCTCTGTGCGGTGGTGCCCTCACTCAGCACCTCAGCACGCAGCTATGCCCGGGGGTGTCCCCTGTGCACCACCGGGCATCCCTGTCCCCATGAGTGCCGCAGTCTGGCCCCCTCTCCTCCGGCTGGCACCAAACCCAGCTCCGGCGAGGCTGCGGCTCCCACGCATGACCAGCATGGCAACATCCCTCCTTGCTCCCTCCCTCCCCTTGCAGCCCCCTCCCCGCACAGCCGAGCCCCTGCGCTGAGTGTGCTGATGCCACCTCACCGTGGGGATGCCTCCTTCCACCCCACTTCACCCAGCACCCCCACGGGTGGCACCGAAGGGGCATGGGAGCGCTCGGCTGTGAGTACCCATCCTTGCTGTCACCCTGTCACAGGGAGCACCCTGTGCCCCCCAAGCAGCACCCATGCCCAGCCCTGGCATAGTGAGATGAAGTGTCGGGTGGTGGCACTGCCGCAGTGCTCCACGGCACCTGCGTCCCCCTCCACTGCAGCCTGCCACATATGTGCCAGTCAGATCCCAGTGCTGGCAAGGCTCAAATGGCAGTTTGACGAAGGCTGAGGGGGCCGAGGGAGCCAAATCCTGCCGAGGCCACGGCCCTGTGCCACGCAACCTGGGGGCAGGAACACGTGGGCAGGGGCCAGGCCGAGCCAGCCCAGGGTACCAGACGATGGAGCTAGACATGCCCATTGCCATGGCAATAGCATCCCAGGGGGCACCCAGCACTCTGTGCCCACTGGTGGGTACAAACCCATTGCCCGGGACATTGTCGGGGTTAGGAACAGCTGGGGCTCCCCTCTCCATGCTCTGTGGGTCAGGGTGTTCCTCGGAAGTGGTGAAACACTTAGGGGCTTCCTGGTTCCTGGTGACAGGGGTGATGCCCAGCAGGGGGGGCCAAGGGCCAGCACTCACCCAGTGCTGCTGAGATGCTCTGCAGGCAGGCAGGGAGCTGGGACCCCCCTGATGCTGACCTGGGCATGCCACCACTTCCAGGGGACACCAGTCCCCTGTACCCCCACCCTGGCCCCTGCTGGCTCCCAGCGGTTGCCAGGACACATCCGGAACCAAGCGATGCAGACACTGCCTGGAGCCATGCAGGGACGCCACTCACTGCAGGCAGGATGTGGTGCCTGCATCATATCCCCAGCTCCCCGGGATGCTCCCCGCAGTGCAGCACCCACAGCTGCCTCCTCCTGTGGGGCTGGAGCCCCTCCATGTCCCTGCCCTCATTGCTGAAAAGCCCCGTCGGCAACGGCCAGCAGCCACAGCCACATGGAAGCTTTGTGGCATCCTCACGCACCTCCAGGGCTAATGGCTCCTGCAGCCAGACCTGTTCCAGGACTCGTTAAGGATGCTCTTGTTTTCCAGGCAGGGACAAGCAGTCCCAGGTCCGTGGTGTCCTTCATGGATTTAATGACTGATGCAGGGCTAATTGGCTGGTTGCCCTGTAATAAGTCCCTGGGGTGGAGGGTGCTGGGAGAGGAGCTCCCATCCCAGCCACTTGCTGCTGCACCAAACAGGACATTGGATGGGAAGAGTATGGCTCCCATTGTGTGGGCATGAGGGAGCTGAGCCCCCTGGCAAAGGGATGGAGGATTTGGGGATGTGGAGGGAGCAGTGCCCACCACACCAGTGAGGAAGGAGCTCACCACAGCTCTACCCACCAGCATGACCCAGGCAGGCTGGTGCCTCTTCCAGTGCCAAGCACAACCCAAGGGGACAAGTGGTGACAAACCCCATGTGCAGCCAGACCCAGAGCCAGCCTGTGCTGTGGGAGCACAGCACGGGGCTGGGACAGCTGGCTGCTGGTAGTGAGCAGAAGCAGAAGCGAACCATGGAGTGAAGCCCTGTGTCCCACAGCACCGCCTGCCCACCAGGGACTGGGGACCCTCACCCTGCCCTGCCTGCTGCCACCATGCCCAATGCAATTCCTACCTGGGCGAGCCGGACGGAGCTGGGGCTGCTGCCACCAAGACCTGGTCACCAAGGCCAAATGGCTCCTGGGGTGCAGGCAGAGAGGGTGGCTGCAGCCTACGGCTCCTCCTCTGCTCCTCCTCCTCGCCCTGAGCCCTGCGTGGGTGACCCAGGCTCGCCCCATGTGGAAGTGAAACACTGTGGCTTGCTTGGTGCATCCTCCCATGGGGCGCGGGACTGACATGCCACATGGACACCATGGGTGGCACTGGCTGAGGGCTGCTCTGTTCCTCACAGAGGTAGCAGTGCATCCACACCTCTTCCTGGCAGAGAAACTGCCATGCCCGAGCAGAGCCTGCCAACCCCGTGCCATCTGCAAGGCAGACGGTGCCCACACACTGCTCAATGGCTCATGGCCTGCTCTGTATGTCATGCTCAGCCACCTCACCAACACCATGGGTCAGCCCTGAGCATCATCTCCATCACTGCAGCTCATCCCTAAGCATCATCCCCCCCCAACCCGGATTGGTCCTGAGCACTGTCCTACATATCCCCATCACCCTGGCTCAGCCCTGACCATCATCCTCCCATATCCCCATCACCCCAGCTGGGCCCTGAGCATTTTCCCCTCATGTTCCCATCACCCTGGCTCATCCCGAGCTCTGTCCCTGCACCTGGCCAGTGCCGTGGGCAGTGCCGGTCGGTCGGCAGGGCAGCCAGGCTGGCTGGGCAGTGCGGCCACAGGCATTGCTGGGAAATGATTCACCCCAGCCCGGAGCAGATGTATGGATGCCTTTGCTGGCGTCAGTACTTAAAGCCCGGCGACGGCAGCTCTTATGACACCAATGAGCCCCAAGCATCGTCTCCTGCCACCCCGGTGTCCTCCAGCATTCCCCAGAGCAGCCACCGGGAAGGGGGACAGTGAGGGTCCCACACCCCACACGTGGGGAGGGCACTGCTGCACAGGCAGCATCTTCCCCTCCAGCGTGCACTGAGCATGCCTCAGTGCACCTTGGCCCCCTGCCACCTCCTCTGCCCCCCCAGGAAGGGAGTAACAGGATCCATCCCTGTGCCAAGGCGAGGAGAGGGATGAGAGGGGAAGAAAGCGCTGGACGTGAGACAAGATCGTGGCGATAGCCGGCACGCGTGAGGCCCGGCCCTGCTGCCGATGGGCCACATGTGTCCTGACCTGTCTCCCTGCACTGGGGAAAACAATCAGTGCCAGGGCGGCACGGGAAGCTCCCCAGGCACCGCAGGGCCAGGAGCGCTGCCAGCACCCAACTCGGCTCCACGCGTACAGCCCTCCCCATATGCCATGCACCCAACACGCCCCACGGCCTCCTGGAGCTGGTGGGGATCATCCTGTCCCCAGCGTCACCATCACCCTGCACCAACCCTCACTCCCACATTGGCTCAACAGGAGAACACTGCACCCAGCAAGGAAGTCCTGGTGGGGAAAGGGGACAAGGAGTGAGTCCTACCGTGCTCTGGTGTCACCGCAGCCTCTGCCACCATGCAGGGTCCGTGCAGCCCACCACTGAGGGGGGTCACTTCGACTCCACCAGGCACTGCCAGGGACCCCAGTGCCGGCACCAGCACCAACCCCCCGAGGAAGGCAGGTTGGGAGCTCACTTGCACTGTCTGCGGCTGTGACACAAGCTTGAAGGTGGCGGCTTGTGGGGCTGGTGGTGGCCCCTCGGCTCTCCCTGGGGAAGGGGCAACAGCGGGGGCTCGAGCTGCCCCACCCTGGCCCCGGGACAGTGCTGGGGACCGGTGGGATGGGATGGGCCTGGCACCAAAGCTGACCCTCGGCTGTGGCCGGGGCAGCACACAGAGGGCCACATCCCGCCCCTCTGGCCCCTCGGCCAGCCCCAGCGCTGCCTCGATGCCATTGTATGGGGCCATGGAGGAGGAGGAGGAAGGCTGTCGGGTGTGTGGCTGGGTCGAAGGGCTCGGAGTACCCCATAGCAGGGGGTCTGGCGGGGGGGTGCTCATCCCTGGCTCCTCAGCGATGTGCAGGTCCAGCGCTGGCAGCGAGCTGCGGCTGGTGGCGATC
>JAOEHX010046706.1:0-18874 GCA_025448015.1 Bolborhynchus lineola
TCCTGTCTCTGCTTCCTCCCGGCTTCCCCTCCTCCCTGGCAGAGCATGAGGCTCACAAAGTCCTTGGTCAGACCAAACGTTACTGAGCAGCAACTGAAACATCAGCGTTATCAGTGCTGTTCCCAGGCAGAAAGTCAAAACTACAGAGCTGCACCAGCTACTGAGAAGGAGAAAAATGACTGCTACTGCTGAACCCAGGACAGTAATGCAGTTGCCTGCAGTGGCAAGGGACCAACAGCGCAATACAAGGTTCCCTCTGCTCCTCTGTCCTGTGGGCTGTCAGACCAGTGATGTGAGGCCAGGATCAACCTGACTCCTTGGCTGTAGAAAAATCTGTGAGCTCTTCTCTCGGTCGTGCTGTACATGTGTAAACTGGGAAGGAAGGAAGACAGTGCCTGCCTGCTGCTGTGTGAAGTCACGGGCTGGCTGGTGCTGGCAGGACCTCTGGAGGGCATCCTATCCAACCTCCCTGCTCGAGTAAGGCCACCTAGAGCTGGTTGCCTAGGACTGTGTCCAGATGGCTTTTGAATATTTCGAAGGATGGAGACTCCACAGCCTCTTGGGCAACCTGAGCCAGTGTGTGGCACCCTCACAGTGAAAATGTGTTCCCTGATGTTCAGAGGGAACCTTCTGTGTTTCAGCATGTGCCTGTTGCCTCTGGTTCTGGCACTGGGCATCACAGAAGAGATTCTGGCTCCATCCTCTTTGTACCTTCCCTTCAGGTACACCGCACATTGATGAGGGCCCCCTCAAGCCTGTTCTTCTCCAGGCTGAACATTCCCGGCTGTCAGCCTCAATTTGTAGGAGAGATGCTGCATTCCCCTAATCATCCTTGTGGCCCTTCACTGCCTCTCTCCATTATGTCCCCATTTGTCTTGTGCTGGGAAGCCCAGAACTGGATGCAGTACTCCAGGTATGGATGGCATCACCAGTGTCGAGTATAGGAGAAGGGTTGCTGCTAGCAATAGTCTCCCTCATGCAGCTAGGGGTATTGTTAACCTTCTTTGCTGCAAGGTTATATTTCTGCCTCATGTAAATTGGATTGTGAAGAGCTGCTTTATGTCTATAAACTGCTGGTAACTTGAGTCTGTTTCAGTTTTGTTGGTCTCCCTGTGTTGTTGCATCCCCCTTTCTCCTAAAAAACAACAAAGAATGAGAAAGTTTTATTTTTTATGGTTCTGGGAAGATAGAAGTGGTATTTTCTATATTTTCACTCGGGTTTTTCACACAGGGATGTTTCCTTCCCCCTGCTGCCATCCCTTTGCTCTGCCTTGGATTCTTACCCATACTGTGTTTCTTTCTAGGTGGGAGACTATTATCCAACCTTTTAAATACTCTTGTAATTTCTAGCAGAAGTGCTGACATTGATTCAGTTTGGCCCTGCCATCATAGTGCAGTGATTTGATTTGATTTGCTCCAGCCTGGAGTTCATGCACCAAGCATCTTGGCGTGGCCTGCTGCATTTGGGATGGTTGTATCCCAGACGACACATGGTTTCTGATGTGCCATGCCCTACCTGTGGGTCTTCCTATGACTAAAATAGTGCATCTGTGGGTCTTGGTACCATCATAGCTTGTGGTAGTGGGAAGAAGACTTTCCTCACCTGAGTGTGTTTGTCCTTAATGCTTAAAGCAGTTTAATGCAGGCAGCCTAGTGCAGTAACCATAACTCTCCAGGCTTGGCTTCCAGCCACCCAGAAGCTGTGGGGAGGATGTGGTGCTCAGAGCAAGGAGCCACTGCTCAAGCCAGGGTGGGCATTGCCTCAGCATTGAGCTCTCTGTCCTGGAGAGGACATGTGTTGTGGTGCAGGGTGCAGCATCACCCCGCTTGTGGGCAGGGAGGCTGGGGAGTGGGAGCCACTCTTCTCCCGTGGGGCTGTACTGTCCCGGCTGCTGCAGACACGGCCCTGCATCCCTGCTCAGATTAGGGCTCCTTTGTTGCTTCACTGTGTGTAACTGCCCAGACCTGCCTTCTCTAGCAAGTTTGGAAGAGAAAAGGGCAGATACAGGAGAAGAGAAGATGAGTCACGAAACAACTGGTTCAGCGCAGCTGGGAGAAGCTGAGGGCAGGGTTTGGAGTTGTTGGTGTGTTTCTTGCCTTGTGGATCCCTTTCTCCACAGTGTGCAGTTTCCTTCTCTTTCCATCAGAGACCTGGTGACCAGGTCCAACCTCCCATCTCTCACAGGAGCAGCACCTCATCTACCTATCTCAGGTGCAGGGAGGGCAGGGCTGGGGGTCTGGGTGCAAGTCCATGCCCTCCATAGTGTACTTGTGCACTGGGAGTACCCTGAACACTGCTGTGGCTCCAGGAAAGTTACACCAGGCTCTTCTTCACATTAGTCCTCCACTGTACAGGCTGCATGACCCATACAACAGTGCTATGTGGACATTAAGAGCTGCATTTCATGGGAATCAAGCATTGGGGAGTGAGCTTAAAGTGAGCTCCTATTAGTGATCAAGCAACTTGGGCTGTCTTCATGCATGGAGAAGTCAAAGCAGAATTAGATGCACATTTTTCATGTAATGGCATGGGGGTACCTAAACCAAGGTTAAATACTAAAGCAGTGCAGCAGATGGGAGTTTCCTCTTGTAATCTGTGTAACTGCTTGTTCTTGGAGTTGCATAGGCCATGGGGTGAAGGAGAGGGTTTCCCAGGCTGTGCTGGCTGCTAGTGGCTGTCAGGGCTTTGCTAGCAGGGGGATGTGAAGTGCAGCTTATGCTCTGCAAGGCTCTAAATGGTCTAAATCCCCCCTGCATCAGAGCCCCTTTCCCCTGACCACATCTGCCTGGTTCAGCTGGATGGCAGTGGCCGTGTCCCTGGGCTGAGCATGGGCCATTCCCAAGGACATGACTGGGATCAAGTGGAGCTTTGTTCACAGTGCAGTGTGCAATGCAGCCTTCAAGGAACTTCTTCAGTGCCTTCAGAAACACTCCCTCAGACCTTTAAGTCCCCTGCTCTGCTCAGATTCATTCACCTTATCGAAGTTGCCATTGGTCTCCCTTTCTCCTTGCACACACTGCAGTTCCCTGTGTGTTGGCTTGGCCCTGTCAATAACTTAAGCTGTGCTTAATAGATTTCCAATGCAGCCTGTCTTAAGAATAAGGAGGGGTAGAAGGGGCTGCAGAAGCTGCTGCGGTCAGTGGCTGGGCTATAGCTATTTTCTGTCCTCTCCTTGTGCTGAGGCAGGCTGTACAAAGCCTCTGCTTCCATGCACTCTGCTGAGGTGGAGGCATGAAACTCCTTACCTCTGCGAGGGAGCATAGCTCTTCCAACCCAGGGAGCATCCACAGCTAAGGAAGTGCTTGCTGCTTATGTGAAAGTGGAGGCTGCTTCCCAAGGGGTTCACAGAGGAGCACCTGTGAAGGAAACTCGGCCGCTCTCCCTAGCATGCTGCAGTGGAAAGCACGGAAGGTGGAGGGGGGAAGGAAAAAGCAGCCACCTCCTGCTGCTTGCCTGTCAGCTGAGGGCAAGGAAAACATCAGGTTTTAGGTGCTGCCGGTTGCTTTTGCAACACAGTTCTTAATGGAATAAATTCAAAACCCTTTAAGTGAATCCTTGTCCTTATGAGCTCAACAGCAAATGTGGCTGCATACAGCAAATGTGGCTGCATACAGCAAATGCGCAGCTACTGCTACTGCAGATGTACAATTTACTTGAAACCCATGAATAGGAGCTCCCTCCCGACAAAATGCTTGGGGGGGAGCGGCTGTCAGTTGTTACCTGTCCCAGAGCAGATGGCAGGCTGTTAGCGAGACCCATCTGTGTTACTCCACCAGAGTAAGAGGCAGAGGCACAGTCACAGCAGTCACTAGTGTTCTGTGGGCAGCGTAAGGAAAGAAGCGTGGGGTTCCTTTTAGGCTACTTCCTCTGTCTCAAGTTTCAACTTTTCACAGACAAGAAGCTTTAAGGCTTTGTTCTGACCTTGGATTTGCTGCTTGCAACAAAGCCCGGCTCCAAATCAAGCACCACTGCTCAGCCCCAGCCTTGTGCCATTTGCAGGTCTGGATTGCTCACTCTTACAAGTGAAAATTTCCTCCCTTGGAAGAGAGTGCCTATAAAGTAATTTTGCAGCGGTCCCAAAGCACCTTGCAGAGTGCGCTGGGTGTTGTTCTCTCAGGTTTGGAACACTGTGGAAGTTGAGACTTACTGAATGTGACCTTATCACACTCTGGCTACCAGAAAGGAGGTTGTAATGAGGTGGGAGTCAGTCTCTTCTACCAAGTAACAAGTTACAGGACAAGAGGTAACAGCCTCAAGTTATGCCAGGGGAGGTTTAGATTGGATATTAGGAAGAACTTCTTCACAGAGAGGGTGTTCAGGCATTGGAACAGGCTGCCCAGGGTAGTGGTGGAGCAACTGTCCCTGGAAGTGTTCAGAAACCATGTAGATGAGGCCCTCAGTGACATGGTTTAGTGGTGAACTTGGCAGTCCTGAGTAATGGTTGGACTTGATGGTCTTAAAGGTCTTTTCCAGCCTATTTGGTTCTGTGATTCTAGAATATGCTCCTGGTGAGCCCTGGTGGTTTGCAGAAATGGGTGGATGTTGTTTCTGGCTGCTCCCCCCAGGGATATTCTACGCTGGGGCTGGCACCCACTTCTGCAGGATCCACAACTACAAAAGAGGATGTGTCTCCTCTTCTCTCTGTTTTTGGATGGAGCTTTGTGACCATGGTATCTCTAGAGTTTTTCTTTATGCTAAATCTGCATGAATGTGGCCTTTCTGTTTGGTGAGGAAGGACACAGGAGATGGCACCCATCTCTCTTGGCCAGACAGAGCTTAGGCAGCCCATGCCCACGTGCCAGTGTGCCGGGTTGGAGGGCAGAGCTGAAAAGTGGCACAAGGAGAGGAGCCAGACTTTGGCAGGCATGCGGCTGTTCACCATCCATCACATCACCACAGTATGCTGGGAGCAGCTGCCTCGCCTAGTTCTTGTAAAGTACAAAACTGGCAGTTTCTTACTTATCCGATGAGCTGAGGGAAGTGCTAAGTGAGCAACCTTTTCCCCTGCAGGCTGCGTGTGGGGGTTATGGCTTTTAAAAGGGAAAGAAGGAAGATCTGAAGATACGTGACCTGCAATCTAGCTCTGAGCTGGTGGAATATTTACTCTGTTGTATGTGCAGTTATTAAAAGCCTTATCATGAAGGAAATCAGACAGGAGACTCATGACTCAAACCAAGTAGGCACCTAGATGTGGAGAACATCACAGGGAGACCATGCTGCAGGCAGAGAAACCTACTCATTGTCATGACCTTGCTTACACTGTGCTTTCTGTGGCACAAAGGGCATCATTGTGCAGTGTCACCGTATCCTCCTGGGTCTTTGTGTGTTGAACCCTTCGGCTGTGCTGGTATCTGTGTAGCTGACATGCAGTGCCAGAGCTGCTGTTCGTAATGTGAAGCTGTTGCCACGTAGGAGAAGGGAGATGCTGCATGTGTTTCTGAAATGCTGTAACTGCCCATAGCAAGAGTTTTACAGAACTGCTGTAATCAGGCAGCTGTGTGAGCCAGGAGAGATGGCTTTCTCTCCTGATGCCTGCTGCAAGCTGGCTTAATTTGTCAGCCTGGTCTACCATGAGGGTGATGGCAAGATCTTTATTTGCCATCTCAGCCTTTACAAGGCTTCCACAGGCTTCAGGGCTTCTAATTTATTTTTACTCCTTATCAAACTCTCTTAAACATGGTGAGCAGATTCAAAAGCTGTTCAGGCACATGTCTGTGAGGTGTAGTGGAGAAGGGGCGCTTTCCTCAGAAGTCCTGGCTGAAACTGTGTGTCTGGGTGTTGGAACATATAGTGGATGAGAAACCAAAAATGAGGAGAGACCTTGGAGAAGGCAAGAGTTTGGCTGAAGGCCATCTGTATGGAGACCCACAGCAGCAAACTTGTGCATTCATGTTTGGGTAGCAGCACATTGCTGTGTTCCCTATGCAGAGCCAGGCTGGGTGCCCGTGTGCAGGCAGGCAGGACGATGCTGTAACCTTTCCTGGTGCCAGGGCAGCGTGCTGCTTTCAGCGGTGGGGGGTGAATGACACCTCCAGTCATTGCTTTCCTTCCCAGCCAGGTTCTGCCCCTCTCAGGTTTTGCTGTCATTGCCTTCGTTGGTAACACTGCACAGCAGAGAAACCAGGATGGTTAACTGGCTCTGGCAGCTTGCAGTGGAAATCCCTCTTGCTGGCCATTAACATTGCAGCCGGCTGCAGGGGGCTGTGAAGGCTCCTGATGTATTGGGTGTTTTTCTGAAGCTCCACTTCCCCCATGTACAACATGAAGTGCATCACAATGTCAGGTTTCATTGTGCAGTGAGTGCTCTGGGAGAAAAACTGAAACACAACCCTACAGGCTCCCAGTCTGAAGGAGAACTAAAGAGCTCAAGTGTATTGTATGTAAATTCTTGCTTTTTAGTTGCTGGGCTGTGATCTTTGAATTCTTGAGAGATGGCAACTCCTCTGCACAAGCCACTACCCTGCTCCTGCTTTTTAGCTTCTCTTTTATTTGGCAGCTTTGGTATCTTTCCTGGTTGAGCCATGGTGTAGCTTTGAAGCCCTTTCCAAAGCCTGATCCCTGTGCCTTGTACATTCCCACCCTCCTTGCCTCCGGTTCCCTTCCCTGGGTGATTCCTTCGCCCTTAGGCAAATGGCAAAACGGCCTGAAAAGTAGAAGCCCTTCAAGCAAAGCAGCCCCCTCTTATTGCTTAATAATTCAGGAGCATCTTTCGTTGCTGAAGCTCTGGCTGCAGAGGGCTGGGGCTGGCCTGGGTAAACCCAGCCTCTCCCTTTCGGGTGGCCGCTGGTGCTCTGATAGCTGCTGGAGGCACTACTGGGGCTCCTGCCAAGGTCCAGGAAGCTTCCTCAGCTGGTGCCTGCTGGAATGCAGGCAGGGAAGAGCTGTGAGCCTGCTGCATAGCTCCTGAGCTTCCAAGGTAGGAGGTGCAGGGGGGCACGAGGCCATCATCTGCACTGCTGAGCAGCTGTGGTGAGGGGTGGTGGCTTTCCCTTGCAGTACTGCAAAAAGGGAGGTGAGGACAGGCAGGAGGGGCAACAGAGGGGAAAAAAGGGAGAGAAGGGCTTGGAAGTGAGATAAGAAAGAGGAAGGGAATATAGATTAGAGAACAAGAAGTTAAAATGGGTGAAAACAAAGAATAAGGATTTGAGATGTGGTCAGGTCTGTCAGGGATGAACCTTGTCCTGCAGGGCATCTCTCTTGGTGGAGTGATCTCTACCCCGGGCAGGAGGAAACAAAGACAGAGTTTTATAAAAAGTGATCATGTAAAAATTAGTAATAATTTGCTAATAAAAAAAGTAGAGAGAAGCTGGAGGGGCTCCACAAAGGAGCAATTTTGTTCATCTGTTCTAATGCAGCGGAGGTGCTGGCACTGCTGTCCCTGCTCTGTCCTTGCCTGCCAGCACCACTGGTCTCTGCTCTGGCTGCAAGTGCTTGGGTGCAGCATGGGGTGCTGGTGCCATAAGGACGGAGGGCTGGCCCCTGCAAGCCCCATCCCTGTTTGGTGCTGGGGTGTGGCTGTGGGCCTGCTGCCCTGGGTGCTGCCTGTCACAACGCTCTGGCAGAGCGTGAGCACATCTCTTGTCCTTGCAGATCCCTGTCCTTCAGCTTCCCATCATGCACCTTAAGTAGAATCCAACACCAGCACAGCTCATATCAAAACCCCAAATCCCTGCATCTAGCAGCCCTTTTTTCTCTGGACAGATTAGAAACCACTTAAGCATCCTGATTGAAACAGAAAGATTCCGGAATCTGATTTTTCCATTCCAAAAGCAGTGAGAATATGCACTTTTCAGCCCCTCTTGTGACCACGTGAGCAGCTGGCCACTCGGACATGACTCCCTTTATCCTACATCACCCTAATGGGAACCCCCTCACTAAGGCAAGACATGTGGTTTTTAACACATCGTCAGGTACCATTCTGGGGTGTGTGCCAGTGTTGGGCTGTCCTTGGGCAAGGAGCTGCTGCTCACAACTGGCCCTTTGCTGGCTGGGTTGGTGGGGAAAGCCGGGTGATGTGGCTGCTGTGGGTGTTGTTACTGGTGTGCACAGCCCAGCCGCAGGGGATGGAGGGTGCTGGAGAGGTGAGCAAACATTGCCCGCCCCTTGGACAGCTACAGGATTGCCTTCATGCCATTACCTGCTGAGATAAGTGTCCATTAGTCACTTGGCCAAGCAAGCTATCTGCTGCAAAAACAGCTGCAGGGGGTGTGCCTCTCCAGAGTTCACAGCATAATATCAGTATAATGTGGTAGAAAATGCATGAGGGTTTTGGTTCCTATAGCCTTTACAACTACAAAGTGCCCCTTCTCACTTCCCAGCATACTGCTGGCCTTTGCTCCGTGTAGAGAGAATTGTGCTTTGCTTGGGACTTGCACCTTGG
Source organism: Bolborhynchus lineola (assembly GCA_025448015.1). NCBI lineage: Eukaryota > Metazoa > Chordata > Aves > Psittaciformes > Psittacidae > Bolborhynchus > Bolborhynchus lineola. Next base: position 8,382 of record JAOEHX010046706.1, read on the forward strand.
GAAGGGGGGAGGTGTGAAGTATAATGTGAAATAAGCTGCATCTTGAAGAGAGAATCTGGGTCTACATTAGTGTGTGATAAACCACCCCCACCCACTTTAACAGATACCATTCGTGGTTGTGGTTTGCTTTCGTGACTTATAAAAATAAAGACATGTTTCTGGTGGCGTAGTGAAGCGCGTAGGGAATCAAAGCACCCTTTCCAGCATCCAGGCCTGACTGAGCCCCATTGGTAGGTGGCTGATCACCGATCAAGGGCAAGCTGGTGCCTGGCCAAATACCAGGTAAGCCTGCAGCACTCCTCTGGGTGTCCACAGCCCATTGTACACTGCTGCTTGCCCAGGTTTTGAGTAGGGAGACATCAAGCAAAATAACTTCTTGAGGCCATGGAGTGACTGTCATTCTACAGAGCAAACCTACACAGGCGCTGTAATGCCCCAGCAATCCTCTGCCTGGTTGCAGCCTTCCTGCAGTCACAAGTTGTTCTGAGCGAGTAAAACCAGCCTGGATCCAAAAAGTAGCATCTTCCAAAATGCTGGAAGAGCAGAGAACCAGCCCTGCTGCAAACAGCAGCTCCTCCGGGACAGCCCCCACGTGCTGCCTGCTGGTGCTGGTGGCTCCTCACCCGACTGCACACAGGGAGGGTTGGGCTCGCTGCTGTGGCCATGCAGCTGAGAGGCTTTGTTAATGCTGAGCCTCTGGCTGGACCCCACAGGATTTGCCATCGCTGCATGGGCTGGTGTGCCAGCACTGAGCAAAAGTGGACGGACCAGGACGTGCTTCATGCTTGTAACAGCCAGAAGCACTTGACATGGATGAGGCTGTTCCTGCAGGGAAGGAGACCCAGACCTAACCCAAGGGCCTTTCTATGGCTCCGGCTCCTGCTCCTGCTGAACTGCTGCTTCCCTGGTCTAGCAGCTTGGTATCAATGCAGGAAGCACAGTTGGCTGCTGTGAGTGGAGGGTTGGGATGGGGCAGGGGCAGGGACAGTGCTGCTGTGCAGTGGCTCAGGCAGACCTGAAGCAAGCCCACTGCAGCTTTCCATGCCGCTACTTAGCAGCCAGGGTATTTCTGGCTCAGGGGCCACCACTGATCAGGTCTTGAAATGGCCTCAGCTGGGCCACCAAACCCAACTGTTTTCCTATCAGCTATTATTAAATGATGGTTTTAGCAGAAGCTTAGCATCTTTAGCTGTAAGTTTGGACTTGGCAAGCTCTCCTGCATCCCCCAGGGGTATGTGCCCTCTGCCTTTGCCAGCACCAGGACAAACCCTTTCAAATTACAGGGTCTTATTGACAAGCAAATCCCCTTGCTGTCCCTGTAAGTGGTTCCCACTTGGTCGCTGGGTGAACACCTTCCCTTCCAGCACTGAGTGTGCTAGCAAAGGCAGGATGGAAATCTCAGCCCTGGCTTCTTTTCCCAGCCCTGCCTTTTCTCTGGCTAGCAAGGTGAGATCCCTTATCTGACATCCCAGTGTGAGTCAGCAGAACCCATAATGCAACCTTCATAAGCCAGATTTTGATTTGATCCCTGCCTTGCTGAGTCTGGGGTAAGTGCACAGCCCAACTGCCAGTCTGGAGCTGGGATCCTGCAACCTCCTTCTTCCCTTTTCCCTTGGCTCCCCATTTTGCCATTGACTCCTGGGCCCGGGTTAGAGGCAGTGGTGCTGCCAGGCCAGTCCCCACCACAGCTCTATCCTCAGCAGGAGCCTAAGGAGTACCCATGTAACCTGTGAGCATGGTGCATAAGCAAGGTCATGGTATAATCTGGTTTCCTAAGCCTGCACTGGGTTTTAAGGCATTAAACATCCCTGGGCTCCAGGTGCTGTTTAATGTGCCCGAGCTGCATGGCATAAGGTGGAACTGATGTGTAGATATTTGCTCCACCCAGCTTTCCCTTAATGAAACAAACTGTTTGTGGTGGTTAGGGCTGAATCATAACCTGGCCAGTTTGTGAAGAATCATCTCTCTAATCAGGAGCATGTGCCAAGAGAAGCAGACATTCATGGCTCCTGTGCTGGGGAGGAGGCTGCAGCTATGGGACACCTGGTAGGGCAGCACTAAACCACCATTTATTAGCTGCTGTGAAACAGGTTCTCCCATCTAAAACCTAGCCAAATTATGAGCAGCACGATGAATTAGTACCAGTTAATGCGCTCCTCATAACTACTTCAAAGGAAATTACTGGGAATCACAAATGCACTATTCATTTAAATATTATTCATTTATGTTAACTTGCTGCAAGTGGGCAGGCGGGAAGGGCTGCAGGGACTATGCAGTCATGAGCACTAATTGGTATGGCACGTGCTCCATGGAGCTCGTGTTCAGCCGGACTCACAGGCTCGGGGGTGCTGATGGCAGATCCTGTGGTCTCAGTGTGAAGCTGGTGGCAGTTCAAACATTGCAGCCATTGGGCCAGGCACAAGCCACATGGGGTCCAGTCGAGAGCTGGAGCTGCCCAAGGAGGGCCGGTCCGCACCACTCTCCTCCAGGCACCTTGGGGTGAGGAGCTGCATGGCACCGGTGCCAGCTCTCTGTCGCTGTCCTTTCCCCACGGGCACAGGGATGGTGCTGAGCCCCCGATGGGCACTGCCTGATGGCTCTACTGAGCCAGGCTGGGGTGCAGTTTGTCCCCCCTGAGCTTGCAATGCCCGTGCAGCAAGTGTGTGTCTTCAGTCTGGTCTTTCATGGTCCTTACAAAGCACCAGGTTGTCAAACTCATGGCCTGGGAGCAGCAGCTGCCGCATCTCCACTGGCATCTCCTGCCCCTTCCCAGATGAGTTTCTTCAGTGGGGGGAATCAGATCTCATATCTTAGCCTGTGTAGATGTTCAGGCCTCTCTGGACTGAACTTGCTTTGTCACTCTAGTGACATGGTTTAATGATGGACTTGGCAGGCCTGGGATAAAGGTTTGACTTGACAACCTCAAAGGTCTTTTCCAGCTTAGCTGACCCTATGATTCACTTTGGATGTGCATCAAAGGCACATCTGATTTTACACTTGCCTCCAAACATGCAGACTTTCCTCCCCAGCGTTACCCTCTCCAAGTCACATCAGCACAAGAAAAATCAATTTTTCTTCAAGAACAACCCACCTGTGGCACCTCTGCCATAAAGACACTTCACAGAGCCTCCGAGCAGGCCAAAGTGTCTCTCTTAATATCTACACCACTGATGCTCCACACTGGCAAAGCCATGAGCTTCAGAAAAGCTTCGAGGCAGCACAGGGCATGGTGTGAGGGGCTTGTTGGTGGGACAAGAGGCAGATCCTGCAAGCTCAGAGGAAGGTCTCTTGTTGGCCTTATCTTTACTTACCCAGAAGATGGGAATTTAGATATAGGACCATGCATCTCCCTTGCACCCGCCAGTGAACACCAAGCACCTGGGTACACTCAAGCCATTGCAGAAGCTGTGGTCAAAAGATACCTCAGAAGGGTTTGAGGCTGAAGCCACAGAAACTCTGCTTTTTGAGGCTTCTTGAGAGGTACTAAAACCAAAGGAACAATCGTTTTCTTTTGCTACAGCCGTTCCTTGATCAAAAAAATCAGTGCTTGTGTCTCTGAGCAGATCAGAGTGGCCAAAGCATCAAGGACTGGCACAGTCAGTGCCTGTGACACCAAACTTGCTTCAAAACCAAGTACATGGGTTCTGGTAAAGATGTGGGTCCTGCTTTTGGTGTGCAAAGGGGGGTGCTGCCAAGCCAGGGGCACCTATGGGAGCAAGGAAACAACATGGAAATGCTGGGACATGCAAATAGCCTGGAACCACGGGGATGTTTGCTCAGGCGTCTTGTGCTAAACCTGGTGCTCTGAAAGAGGCATTGATGAGCACCCCCAGCCAGAAGCAGGGCCTGATCCAGCCCAGCAGGCGTTTGCCCCCAGTTCCATGACATCTCACCTGGACTGGTTTCGGTCTGGCAGGCAGCACCTACAGGAGAAGGGCACTGCAGGCCCCACAGCACCAGGCGCTGTTTTACACCCACCCACCTGCTTATGAACACCCCATGGGACTGAGAGGGTGTTTTTCATTGTCAGATGTTTCAGAACAGAGCTGAGGTTTTGACTGAATCATTACACTGTGGTTTATGAAATAATAATTGTGGTTTCCTTTGCACAAATGTCTGCCCCCATCCCTGTACTTCCTCTGGAAAGGAGGATCAGTCCTGCACTTTTCATGCACACTTCAACTCTTTTCCTCTGCTAGGTGGTACCTCCTCAAGCTTCCTCATCAGTTGTATTCAGTCTCCTGTCTATTACTTGGCTGATGGTCACGCTCTGCGCTTCTCCGAGCCACCATTCCTCACTGCAGCATCTCTTGTTTCCTCCCCGCCAAGTGCCTGTGGGTGAACCGGGGGTGGTGTTGACAGCGCAGCTGCTGACAAAACTATTTCTATGTCAAATAAGAAGTCTGTCACCTGCCTCAATGCCTGTGTGCTCTGATGGCAAGAGAAAAGTTCGTGTTACTTACACTGACCAGAGGAAGCATCTGCAGGTTGATATTTGCGGTTACAGAGGTGACCCTCTTGCATTTTAAATGCAAAATGCTTTAAACTGATGTTAAAGAACTGCAGGAGCAGGTGAGCTCCTTGCTCCAAACTCTGTATTTTATGAGAGTTCCAAATACCGGTTTGGTAAAAGGACACATACATACACAAACACCCTGGCACTTCTCGATAGATTTTTCCCTCTGTATTTATTCCTTAGCTATATTTAAGCACAACAATTGGTTCAGCTATAACTGATATATCTAGGGCTGATGTAGTTTACATGTAGTTAAACCCTACTAATCTACAAGCAGGTAAAGGCAATGGGAGTCTACTTGATTATTTATGCTACTTATTTGCCTCTGCAAAAACAGTTCCTAAAAAATCTGTCAAATTGAAAAAGTGGGAAGTGTTTGGGAAGTGAATGGGCATTTCAGTGGGTAGAAGCTATCTGTAATGTATCTCTATTTGCAAAGTTTAGACACGTGAAGGAGAGCAGATCTGTTGGGAATGGTTCTGCCAGTCTGGGATGTGATAAGATGCACGATATGTTTTCTGTTTGAAATTGTGGTTTAAAGAATGAAAAGAGATGAAACCCAAGAAACCCTTTCTCCTTCCCACCATGTGTCACTACCCCAGGATTTGCCTTAGCGGGGATCTGAAGTGTACACTGTCAAACAGTAATAATTCTATAAACTAATCTCAGAATCTCCCCCAAAGAGCCTGCTCACTTCAACTGGGCACCCACCTGCATGGCTGAGGGCTCCCTGTAATGCCAGACTGCAGACGCCTCTGCAGTCCTATGCGCAGTAGTAGCATGTCTGCTGGCAGGGGACGGTGGGATGGGCAGTGCCATGTGGTGCCCTGTGCGTGCTGGGGGCTGGTCACACAAGAGCCACGACCAGGTCTGTGTCAGTGGTGCCCTGGACATCACAGCGGACCTGAGCAGCACTCGGCTTAGCAGTGAGTGGCTGTGATTTTTTATTTTCCAAGTACCAAGCATGGGGAAGATCAGTGCCGGGGTGGGATCCCCCTTTGCAGCTCTTTGGTCTCCACTGAGTGCTGTACCACAGCACCTCTGCTCTGTGCTCCAGTACGGCTGGCCAGGTCTCTCCTGCAGCATCACTGCCTGAGGGAGCGGTGGGTTTCACCCCAGGCTTCAGCTACATGTGCATTTAACTAAGGAAGCTGGTGGATTTTTTATCTTTTAGAATTTGTTGTTCACAGGTACGTTCCAGTGCTTACCCCAGAGGAATTCAAACCTGTTGCCTAACTGCTTTTCTCAGTTATTTTTTGTGCCCTCTCTGAAGGTGGAGGAAGCACACGCTGAAAACCACTGGAGCAAGCGATGGTGGAGGCAGGTATGAAAGACACCTGGTTAAAATGCAAGCTGGAGTATGTGCGTTTTGCAAAACTTCAATTAGTTTAATTGTTTCCGTTGAGTTAATGCAATTCTACATTTAGATAAGCTCCTGAGGAATGACTCTTGAACTAGTTTTCTTAGGAGAGTATCAAAGACTGGATGACTGTTCTTATTTCTGGCTTCCTAACTCCAGGCAGAGCCTAAAGGGATGATGCAAAATCATCCTGCTGGTTTGATGTAACCACCACTCTGTAAACCAAGCGAAGGCACAGTCACTTGTTCTGCAGTACATGCTAAACCAGTCCTAGTGGGAAGCTGTCCTAGGGCCAGCTTGCCTTGCCTAGTTACAGGATATTTTACTGGTCAGACACATGATCAGCTTAAGGGGAACACATCAGCCAAATGTCTTCACGTTACCTTTAATCAGTGGCAAAGGAAGGTAGTTTTGGTGTGCAATTACAGGTTAACACCGCTTGACTCAGGCCTTACCCTGTTCCAGTTCTAAGAACTAGCTTTGAGGGCAGAAGCCCTCAGCGATGGTTGAGGGGATGTGTGTGAGCCAGCCTTGCTCATCCCATCAAGAAGTTATAAGCGTGGAAGACACCACCACAAAACCATGAAGCTTCATTAACATAGGAGCAGCAGAAAGCTGGCAGACTCCTAGTGCTGTGAGGGAAAGAGTGAGACGGTGCTTGGGAGCTTCAAAATCCTCATCTAGAGGCCAAGACCTTTGACTGTCATTCTTCTTTTAACTCCAGAATATAATGTGCTCATACGGGGACCAGTCTTCCCTTCACTGAAGGCTAATACTAGCCCAGTGGACATTCCTTGCAGTAGACCTATCTAGTGTGTTATCACAGAGATGAGATGGTAAAGTTTGTGCTGTTTGTTGGATACGCAGGCAGTAGCACCTTAAAATCAATTTTTAAGTTGCAAAGCACATGGAGAGCTTTCTTCCTTGGAGTTATCTCCCAGACTGAAGCAAAATGGGTGGATTTAACTCAAACAAATGGCTTTTGTGTATGTGCCATTGGCTAAGCTCGGACTTTATCTCCCCAAAGAAAATCTGGAATAATCCCTTTGAAGGGCTCAGGATTTAAAGCAGTGCCTCCCATCAGTGTGTGGCCTTGCCTCTGCTGTCATGGGAAGGAATGCCTCCAGCGGGATGGACCAGCTGCGGCAGGCATCGCCCTAGGTACACCGCCTGACCCCGGATGAGGATCAGGCTCGATGTGACTTTGGTGCATACCAGGTTTTTCCATGGTGCAGCAGCAACTGCTGCACGCTGTATTTTGAGCAGCGAGTTGAGAGGATTACCGACAATGGGGAGCATTGCACAGGGAGCATTCCCCCGCCGTGATGCAGAGGGATTTAGGTTTGCAACTCCTGATGCAGCTGCATAATAGACACAATAAACTGGTTTTGCATCAGTCCCTAATACATTGTCTAGCTGCGGTCCCTGGAAAGCAGCTCCATGGAGTGCCATGGCAGCCTGCAGGTGAGCAGGGCCAGACTGGAGCCGTACCCTTCAAGTGTTGGGTGCAGACGTGATGGGATGGGGATGCTGAATGCCTCCCTGAAGCCCTGATCCCCCTCTGCAGCCAGAGCTGTCCTGAGAGCCATTCTGGTCCTGCAGGGAGAAGAAACCCTGTGCATGAAATCTGCTGTGCACTTCAGTGAGAGTTTCTGTATGTAAATGATGTCCTTGCCATTTCTCTAATACTGATCAAGGCCTCAGCAGTGACCGGGAGTGCAGCTTGATCCCTGCCCAGCCATTTCATCCTTTAATTTAGGTTAATGCTCCAGAAGCAGTGTACTTATCCTCATTACACAACCACGGTCAGGAGGCGGTTCAGGGCCTGTGTACCTTATTTTAGCATCAGCTCCTCTCAAAACTATTAACTTCCTGATGCTGTTTGCGTCATGTTGATTTACGAATCAAATGAAGATAATTTCTCAAGTCATTAAGTTATAAAAATCTCTGGGTCAGGACCACATTTTATTGACAATGATTTAAGGCTGTGGCTTATTGCAGTTCTTACATTCTTTCTTTGCGTTCCTCATTAAGAGGTGTCATCTTTAATTTTTGGTTTTTAATGGCTGGCAGTTTACGGAGAGATGTCGTGGCTGGACAGACACGTTCTTCTTACAAGGTACAGCCCCAGATCCCTGCTACCCTTTGGGGCTCAGGGAAGGAGGAGGTGTGGAAGCGCTTTCATCTCCCAGGCAGCATCCTCCATCTTCTTCCCCTTTCCAGGCCCCTGATACTCTTTTGGCAGTGACCACTGAGGAGCTCCTGCACTGGGAACCCCTTTCTTTGCATTTAAGGTGCGTGAAAGAAATCTGGAGCCCAGTATTTGGTAGGGTGACTTGGTGCCATATGCTAAAACTTCCTGAAATACCATTAGCAGAGGGAGGGGATCTCCTCAGGTATGTGTTTCCCATGAGCAGGCTCCTTGGTGCTCACTCACACCTACGTGCAGCTCACATGATAGTGTTTCTATACTGGTATGTTCATGGTCTGGAGTTCACATACTGGAACTGAGTCACAACAGAGGGAAAAGATTTTCCTGCCAACATGTTTGCATTTCAGAATTTGCCTCTCTATCTCGAAACACACAGCGGGCGCTGCTGCCCAACTGCTGCTCTTGTCTCAGACTTTTCTTCTGATCTGCAGATCCTCTCCTGGCTTTTTCCTACCCTCCTACAGTACAATATCCAGCACAGCAAATATAAGACTGCTGACAACAGACCTGCTTTTCTTAGTTACCCTTCTTGAGCCTCTTAGATGTGGCCTGTGACCTCCTGGGCCCAAAGGTACATGAGGGCCTGCAGCAGTAGACTGTGTCCCAGGAGCAGCAAGCGCTTTCTTCATCAAACATTTAGAAGGGTGGTTGTCACATGCAACAGCTGAATTGGTGAGACCCACTGAGAAAGTAAGCTTACTTCCTCAAAGTTTGCATTGCAAGCATGCCCTGAGCTCTTCCCAGGCCATCCAGGCTGAGATAAGATTCTTTTCTGGAGGATGAATAAGCATAGTTTCAAGTCTGTAAAGAAAACAACAGCCAACAGGAAAGAAAAAATGTGTGGGAAGCAATGTTTTATTTTTAAATGGTTGAAGTGTGAATGTGCTTAGTTAAGGGATGCCAAAAATACCACCAAGCGCCCAAACCCCACTGGTGTTAGCTCATTGAAATTCTCCTGTCTCCTCCCACATACTTCTGTTCTTGGCTAAAATACAGCCCAAGCCACCGCCAGCAGGGAGAGAGAACTGATCCTTCTGTCCCTCCTGGGCCCCACGGGCATGGACACTCGTGGTCTCTCTTCCCCTGATGAATGCTGTATCCAGCTCCCCTACAGACTGGGGGGAGATCTCTGGTGGCAACCTGCACCAGGGTTCAGGCTGAGCTTCCATGGGGTAGTCCTGTCCCAGGGCGGAAGGCACTACCTGCTCCTTGGAGATGCCTTCCAGGCCTGTGTTTCTGCCATTCATTCAAGCGTGGCTGTAGACAGACAGGAAAATATTTCATTTCAGACAAGTTAATGAACTCCCATTTTCAGCCCTTAGTCCTTTAAATAGCAGAACAGGAAGTGTGAGTAACTTGCAACATCTGACAGAAAAGGAAAGTAGCTGCTTCATTCTTTTATGGCCTGTTACCCTAAGGAACCATGATGTGAGAATGTGTTGGAACAAACCTGATGAGGTGCTCTCTGCAGTGAGGTGCCTATTAGGCTGTTTGCTTTTCCCCTATTCAAAGGTGCCATTTGCTTTACCACGGATCCTGAAAATACCCAAGGTAACCACATGCCCAGCGCTGGCTGAGCATCCCAAGCAGTGAATTGTTATTGCAAGGTCTGAGAAACGCTTTGACATCTGGAAATTATCCACTTTACAGACATATTCTTTATAAAGAAGTAATGCTCTTCAGGCTTTAGGAGGGATTTCCAATGTACCACAGGGAGAAAAAAATAGCTTTTGCAAAAACAGAAGGGTTCAGGGTTTAGCTTACACCAGCGACCCTGGTGTGAAGCACCTGGCTGGACACACCGGGTGCTAAGACTGCTGACGGCTGTGTCACCGTATCTGCTGTGCTCAGGAGACTGGTGATGTGCAGTACCCGCATTCAGCCAGCAGAACAGACAGACCCCAGTGTCTTCTTGGCTTGAGTTTGTTTGGCAGTTCAAACCCAGAATGTTCTCTATGCAATTAACCCAGAACAGATATACTTTATTGCTCTTCAGGACATGGGTAGACTCTTTTATACCACTTTCCTTTGTAAGGGCTTAATTGTTTCCAGCTTTCTTCACTGGAATTGAACTATATATCTAACATGGAAAAATAAAACTGAATGAAAAGAGGTGTTTCAGACACATGTGGGAAGATGCAACTAAAAGACTGCTTTAAAGTGTTTCCAGGTCCCAATTTTAGCTTGAATAAAAATTTGAGAAAATCTGAAAGAATTTTGCAGTATACTTTGGGAAGTGGTGTGGTTTAAGCTCAGTCAGCCACACAGTTTGCACACTCACTCCCCCCTTTTTCTTCCCCCAGCTCCCGGAGGGATGGGGAGTTGAATCGAAAGAATGTAACTCCCATGGGTTGAGATAAGAACAGTTCAGTAACTGAGGTATAACACAAACCACTGCTGCTGCC
>JAOEHX010046708.1:21979-31992 GCA_025448015.1 Bolborhynchus lineola
GATCTTTTTGGGTACCACCCTGCACAACACAGTGGAAGGTCCAAGTGTAAAGAAATAAACCAAGATACTTTGGATTTTCTCTTAGGGACAAACCCCTGTCCTCTCAAAGGACACATCCTCCTGCTATGGCTGTCACTACTCTTCCGGGCACAGTGATCACACCATGTGTTTCATGTAAGCAGAGGAGTCTTGAGCTTCCTGCAAGCACATAATGACAGCTAAATACCAACATTCCGATTTTACATAGACTTAATAATCCCCCCCAGTGCTGTCTATTCACACACATACTTTTGCATCCCAGCTGTCTCTGGGGTCAGCTAGGCGAGCCATGGGCATTGCAGCACCCACATTTCACATCCATAAATCCTCTCTGGATTTAATCCCAAGTACTTGACAAAAGCACTTCTTATTTTTCTTAATGATGAAAGAAATTATCGAGCACATAGGGGCTGTGAGCGCACGTTACCTTTATCTCAGCCCCTATCACTAGACAACTACAGTATCCTATCTTCCTCCAAAGAGTATCACGAATCAGTAAATATTTGTACAACATTTTAGAAGATGTAAAACCACCACTTTAATGCTAACTATCATCATATCCAAAGATAAGCATTTTAACTGCCACATTATTCCTGAAAATTGTCCTTCTTTTTTTACAGTTTTGATTATTGCAGATATTAGAAACCCTTCTTCCTTCAGCAGCTTAAAGTATCATTTTTCACATTTGTATCATAATGTAGTGCTCAACTATTTTTCCAACTTGATATCATTCTTCATCTCAGCTAGCCTTATTACAGCAATATAGAATGAGGTAGAATTGCAACACAAAGTAATTCACGAAAAAATTACTATACTGACAATGAGAAAGAAGTACTGTCTTCACCTCCCAAGCAAAATCATATACACATGCAAAGGGCCAAAGAGATAAGTGAAATTTAGAACACATGACCTTGCAGCAAATGCCTTCTGCCCAGGGCATTTTACGAGGGAAGCTTTATCCACCCTTTGAAGCATTTACAACAAGCATAGCTCATGGCACTAGACATAAATGTGTAAAAATAACATTAGAGGTATGACTTCCATCACAAGGTGAACATAAGACTAAAATGAATCCAGACATGAAATGTAAGAAGTAAATATTCTGAGACAAAGATTCTAATACCTCTGCTTCTGCAGTAACGCTGGCAGTCCCAGGCATAGTCTCTGTATTACCATGCACACATTTGCAGGCACCTATATGGAAAGTAATCCAAGGCCTGTGTACATCAGCTGCTCCAAGGTGGCTCTTTTTAAATCAATCCCAAATCTACACGACAAAGCTTCAGTATTTTGAACAGGTGTGTTAGAAAACACGGTATCTAAAAGAAATGCATTATTAAACCTCCCAGCCCACAACTCTGTTTACAGCATACCAAGGAATGCAATGCGGATTTCCCAGAGTGCTGTCTCCAGATCGTGCAGGCCAGCACATCCATGGTGGCATGCATACACCAGCCCATCAAGCCTGCTCATGTCAGCATCACGTACAGCTGTAATTCCTAAAGCAGTGTTACACAGGAGCTTCAGGCCTGCCACACAGGATCAAATCACTGCTCCAGACCATCCAACATCCTTTCTGCCATAGCCAGCAGCTGATGCTGACAAGGAAAATAATCCTATTCGAGCCCTTTTCACACAGAGTTGCAATGGTCTGTTGTGCCTGGAAGGAAGTAGGAATGTGTGTGGGGGGGGTTTCCCCAGGGGCAGAATTACACCTCTAAATTGTAAGACTTTGATGTGCCAATTGCACTCTTAACTAGAATAGCTACTACCCTAAGTAATGATCATTAGACTGTTTAATCAGCTCAAACTATGCGGTAATTGTAATGCCTGCTAATGAGCAAGTATCTGGAGAATAGTCCTAATGTCTAAAGCACGAGCTGCTTCAAACTCACCGAGACAGATGAGACAGAGATATGGGGATAAGGACATAATTAATGATTCCCCAAGCCACCAGCACAGCTCTCCAGCCTCCATGTGACACACACACACACACCCCCACACCCCAAATCCTGCAACACCTGAATGTTGTAGCAACAACATGTTTTGTGCCCAGCACCTCCCGCAGTCCCTTTGCACACCTTCCTGCTTATCCAGCAGCTTCAGTTAACACAGCACCCATTGGGGAGGTCTCTGTCCCTACCTGTTACCTGACAAAGCACCATCTCCTTACTTTTCATCCAATTTGCAAGAGGAGGTAACTGCCAATGCTACCTGAGGTTGAATATGTTGTGAGAGTGGGAGATGGAAGACATGGCTGACACCATGCTGTGATGACTCTGGGTGCTAAATAACCTGAATGCTATCCCCATAGAAGATAAAAGGCTGCTGAAGCCAAGCTAAGGGACCCTACAGGGCATCTCACCCAGCCTCACCTCTCCCCTAACCTTTACCTTCTCACTCACACAAGCAAGATGGCTCTTATCATCACTTTCATCGAGGCTTTCTTCTTCAGTTTTGAGTTGTTTGGTTTGCTGTGGTTGTTCTTTTTTCTGAAAAGAACCCTCTTAACTCACACACTCAAGAATGATTTCTTCATTACTTGCAGATTTAAAAGGGATAGGAAAAAATTAACTGTCCAGTCACTCTTTATCCGAAACAATGATACATTTAACAGAGCCATATCATATAAAACCCACTACGGCTGTAACTGACTGCAGCTAAAATAGGAGGCTATTGCTCCAGGTCACTTAGAAATGGGATACAGCTCCATTATGTCAGCTTTGCACAAGGGTAACACCATTGGCACTGACAGGCCTTCCCCTGATTCATGGTGTGGTAATTATGTCTGAAAGTAAAGCTGTAAACTGGTCCAACACGGGTGAAGTAAAACATAATATAGTAATAGCATTAGCTTTCACTGCCAAACTTTTGCTGTGACCCATAAAAGTACTCGCATTTAATTAGAGTTTTACAGCACCTATGAAAAAACATGCTGTAAACACATCTAACATTGACTTCTGCATTTCCCTCCCCTTCGTTCCTCCTCCCTACTCTATTGCTTTATAGTTCCCTTCTTCTTCCACCTCATCTTTGAAAGACTGAAGCAATCATTCTTCTTCGACAAGTAAAAAATGCTGTGATGCATAAGAAAGGGAACTCAAAAACATCTCCATCAAGAGAGACCAAAAGCTCTATTCTCTATTTTCTAGATGTCATGAGAAAATATTACAGTCAGTGTAATAGACTGGACAACTGCCACAAAGCCTTTCTTGTCTTTGCTGTATTTTTAAAGCTTCATATGGTCATTTTACAAAGGAAGAGCATGGAAACAACCTGGGGAATCAGATCTGACAACAGAGGGCTAGTATATAGTCATAAAGGCTCAATGTCCCCTTGTTGACTTAGAAACATACCAGCAGGGAAAGGACTGGCTGGGATTCGGATGACCTTAGCAAGAGGGCACTCCAGTTGCAATGGGGAGAGCAAAAAGACAGGACCCTGCGGTGTACGCATGCAAGAAGCTTTAAGCTAAATATAAAATAGGGAGACAAAAGATCTAGGCTGTGATACCTCAACAACAGCCTCACTGAATTGCTACAGGAACTACACACATAGCTGCCATGCAGCCAGCCTAGGACACGGGGAGAATGAGGAAACAAGAGCCATTTTCATGAAAACAGAGCAAAAGGTTCAGCTTAAGCCCCTCATTAGGGACAACCCAAGGCCAGACCAGCACAAGGAACACCAGCAATGCCTTCCCAAAAGGAGACAGGGCATCCCAAAGTCCTACACACCTACACCTAATCTCTACATTGGCTCACCTTGCTCTCCAAATACTACCTCTTTGAAGAGCCATGTTCTAAATTCAGTTGCAGAACAAGAGTTTCAGAGCAAAAGAAGGTTGTGAGACCTCACTGAGAGCACTGCGTACTGTTCTGGTGTCCCCAACATAAGAAGGACATGCAGCTGTTGCAGCAAGTTCAGAGGAGGCCACAAGGATCATCAGGTGGCTGAAGCACCTCCCGTATGAAGGCAGGCTGAGAAAGTTGGGGCTGTTCAGCCTGGAGAAGAGAAGCTTTGGAGACCTCATAGCAGCTTCCAGTGTCCTAAGGTGGCCTAAAAGGATGCTGGAGAGGGACTATTTAACAGGGACTGTAGCAATAGGACAAGGATTGAACGGGTGCAAACTGAGACAGGAGAAGTTCAGGTTAGATGTAAGGAAGAAGCTCTTCCCTGAGAGGGTGCTGAGGCGCTGGCACAGGGTGCCCAGAGAAGCTGTGGCTGCCCCATCCCTGACAGTGTTCAAGGCCAGGGAGGACACAGGGGCTTGGAGCACCCTGCTCCAGTGAAAGGTGCCCTGGCCCATAGCAGAGGTTTGGAACTGAATGAGCTTAAGCTCTTTTCCTACCTAAACCATTCTGTGAATCCATGATTTACAAATCTCTGATGATTGTGTGCATACATATACTCGCTCACATACATATAGCCTTACACAGCACCATACAGCCTGCTATGAAGAAAGTGAATTCCACCCCAGCCAGACTCAATTCACCACTATATGATTTTACATATGCATATATGTGTACACATGCAGGCATACGTATGCGTATATGTATTTACAGAGCCAGAGCCCATACACAGACCATGGAGGCTCTCTGGAAGGTAACTTCAAGACTATCTTTTCTGACAACCAAATTGCAAGCTGAAGCTCTTGGTTCACATGAGTCATATGTCTAAAGTGTATGAATATTTAATATGTATTCTCTTAGACATCACTGCCCTCTTGGGATGCAGCACACAGAGGATAAGTGCAAGCTTGGGTGACATGATTTTTCATCCCCCAGCCTCATAGGTAAGCCCTTAGGAAGTTTCTCTCCCCTGCTGCTCACCTGGAACCAGGAGGGGAGATACCCAAGCTCAGTACCATGGGGTGGCCACTACATGCTGCTAAGCAGCTCTCATTGTACTATGGGGCATGCAGGGAGAGGACAACCTCAGCAGGGAAGTGGAGGGGATGCAGAGGCCTCCCCAGACAGTAGGTGTGGGTTTGAAGGGAGCCATCTCTACAGCCTTAAGAGAAAAAGAGCCTGGCATGCATCTTCTTTTAATTAACAGCAGCTCAAAGAAGTGGATTTTATTATAATGCACCAAATCCATAGATTCACAGCATGGTTTGGGTTGAAGAGGACTTTTAAGATTATTCTGTGCCAACCCACTGCCATGGGCAGGGATGCTTCACACTAGATCATGCCGCCCAAGGCTCTGTCAAGCTTGGCCCTAAACACTGCCGGGAACAGAGCATTCATGACTTGTCTGGACACCCTGTTCCAGTACCTCAACACCCTCCCAGGAAAGAACTTCCTTATACGTAACCTGAACTTGCCCTGTTTAAGTTTAAACCTGTCACCCCTTGTCCTATCACTACAGTTCCTAATGAAGAGTCTCTCCCCAGCATCCTTGTAATGGAAGCTGCTCTGAGGTCTCCATACAGCTTCTCTTCTCCAGGTTGAACAGCCTCAGCCTTCGTAACTGTAGCTATCTACTCAAACCAGTAGGGGAAACAGCACAAACCCCACCTGACACCCTGTGCAACCTGTTTTTCTTCCAGCTTCTTCTGCACACACCCCCACCCCTCTGCCATGCCAATGCCCAGCCCAGTTCCAAATTATTCCCTCTGCAGAAAAGCATTACACATTTCTTCCTTTGCCCTCAGCCTTTTCGCTTTACCCACACTCCAATGCCTTACTTTTCAGGAGGTCCCCCTTTCACCATGTGCTGGGAGCAGACTCTAGCACTGAGTTACTTGCTTCAGAAAAAGCTTAAGATGTACATCAGAAGTGTCATTTTCTAATGGAAAGAGTGATGAGAACCAGTGTCAGATAAACACACCTCTTCTTGTGAGCACTGTGCCTGACTTACAACTGCTCACACCTACCATTAAAGACGATATGGAGTGACTGCAAAGACACCTCAACTGCTGCCTCTCTGCTTTTCCTTTGCCAAGTCAGTCAACATCTGAAGCATCGCTACAAACACCAGGCACAGAGATCCAAGCTGCAGCTTAATACTTCTGCCAGTTTTACCTTTAGCCAGTTATGTTATCAATTTTCATCTGTAAATACCTGCTCTTATTTGTATACAAATACTATTTAGCTCAAAGGATCCACAGACAGGTACAAGCTGTATGCCCAGCTCCATTGCAATGGCCGTGGAATACAGCCATCTGAGAGATTTGTATGAGCTGCTTTGTGGCACGCAACAGTTTTGGGAGGAGAAATGAAGAACAGGAATGAACTTTACCAGCTCCTCACTAAGGAGCAGCATCAGACACAAATGGTGGGAAACCTTATTCTCTACAACTGCCGGACAAGAGGATGAAGACAGGAGGTGGCTGGTCTCTTGCTCGCAAGGAACAAGGGATGCAAGGAGAGGAAATGGCCTCTGCATCAGGGGAGGTTTTCACCAGAGATTAGAAATAATTCCCTCCCCAAAGGGTGCTCAGGCATTGGAACAGGCTGCCCAGGGCAGTGCTGGAGTCAGGATCCCTGGGACGTGTTCACAAACCCTGTAGAAAGCCCTCAGTTATACGGGTTAGCAGTGGCCTTGGCAATGCTGGGGAATGGTTGGACTTGGTGACCACAGAGGTCTTTTCCAACTTGCTTGATTCCACGGTTCTATGAAACATTTTCAGCTGACAGCAAGGGTAAATGAGGTAACAAAATACCCAAGAACACCAATATAGATTTAATTGGACAAAAAGCAGTTTATTTCCAGTAAATACACACAACTTCAAGCACAGTGTTGCCAAGCCAGGTGGAGTTATCAGGGGGCAAGACACACCTTTGGCTCCACTGCCTGCCAAGGAGACTTCAGCAAACACCTTGCTCCCATAGCAGCAAGCCATAGCAAAATCCAGACAGTCAGAAGCACTCCCCATCAGACCTGCAGCAGCTCAGTAACACTGCCAGATGTGCCAATACAGCTCACAAACACGGTGCCAGGATCTCTCTACATGAGCTGAGTGCTCATTTAGTAGTTACATATTTCTTAACCTACACGAGTGACTGAGAGCTGTCTTCACTTCTGCAATAACCCCCTGAAGGATGCCAGTCCTCCTCCAGGTAACGAAGCAATCTGCATAGCAGGTCACCTCTTTAATGACTATGATACTCACAGACCCATTTTAACAGGCAGGGAATGATGAGGGAACATCTCCCCTTTAGGAAAGGTAGTGCCCCTCAGTCCATGCTGATCCTCATGCAGTACAGCCTCAGCAGGTCCTCTCCCACAGGATACTCCCAACACCCAGTTCATGCACACCTTTCTGAGTTGGTTTGTTTCCTTTTTCCAAAACAGAAATCAGTAAAGTACATAGCAATAAACACAACTCAAGTTGTCCACATCTTGCACAGTTATTAAGAAATACAAAAAGAGATAAATGTTTCTAGGATGAAGCACTGTTTATCACAGTTCACTACATGTGTTTGAGCCGCAGTGCTCCCATTTATATCATTTTCCCCATTTTTTTATTAAATACCCTGAGGACAGGATTATTAGCTTCCTCACAGCTTTTATACCATGCTGATGACTGCACTAAGTTCTTCACAAATATTATTTAGCTTTACAACAACCAAAGGAGGCTAGAGGCTGTTAGCATCTCTGCTTCACCGAGGCAGAGAAATCAAGCTGAAAAATTGACTTTATTTTGGGTTGTAGCCTGAGCTGCCTGAGACATAATTTTTCAAAATGCCTCAGTATCACAGACTGCCTTGGGTGTCTCAAAGTTTAGTTAAAGCTCCTGGAACGTGGCACTTCAATTAGATCCTGCAGCCTGAAATCAGGACACACACCTCAAGAAGGAGAAAATACTCATAAAAGGCAAGTTTTAAACAATTTTCTCATCATCCCACTGAATACAGCAGCAGCAGCAGCAGAGATGATCTCAGTCTCTCCAAGGCTCTCTCTCCCCAGTCTCACACACAAAGTTACCCCAGGCAATCACCTTGCACTTAACACACCTCTGAGGGGGCCAGCAAAGGATGCTGGAGTGCTGCTGGTGGACACCAGTCACACGTTGTCCAGCTCCTTTGCTCCAGGCACAGGGGAAGTACAAGGTGTCCCCGCAGAGCCTGAGGGAAGCCAGCCAGCCCAACCGAGACCCAGCCTTCTGCTTCCGACACATTCCTCCATTAACTTTGTCAGCAGAGAGAACCAGGCACTTCGAGGGAGTGATTCATTTGACCCTTTCTTATGGTCTGCAGTTATATTAACAAGCTCTCTGCTGACTATAAAGGGACCCCAGGGAACCCTACAGATTGCTGCTGCTAGTCATATGAACTACACCATAGGTATCCTGCCTAACTAGCTGCATGGACGATTTATAATCCATGAAATAAAAATAATGTTCTAGGGATACTTACCTTTCTTCATTATAGTGGGAGATTAAACAGCTAAATTTTACAGGGGTGGTTGCAGGACACAAACTCCACCTTGTACGCCAGTGCACGTAGCAAGCCGCCAACCTTGTCTTCTGGAAAATATTCACTCTTGCACTTTGTAGTTTTTGAGCACCTCTTTGTAACTTCAGAGTTTAAAAGAATATATATTGGATGCAATCTCCTAGGATTTGTGGTCTCATTTAATTCCATGCACTGGAACACCAATAGAACAGACTAAGAAAGCAAGTTATCAGCCTAGATGGATGAGAGGGGAAGACAAAACATACCCAAAGAGTTTCAGAGGCAGGTGTTGACAGGAGCTGATGAGTCCATATTTGGCAAGAGTGGATAGATAGCCAGGCCCTGATCATCAACCAAGTTGATGGCTTCAACTCTGGCAGAATGATTTATGGCCATTTGCAGCTCCTCATTTTGGAAGTCTCTTCTTTCCCCAGCCTCACCCGTCACCCCTGCTCTCCATATCCAATTTCCCCACTCTAACTCATACCACACCAGAGCCTCCTTACCAGCACCAGCACAGTTCCCCATGTTGTAGAATCCTAGACTGGTTTGGGTAGGAAAGGACCTTAAAGCTCATCCAGTTCCAACCCCCTGTGACAGGTAGGGACACCTTCCAATGTAGCAAGTTGCTCCAAGTGTTCAACATGGCCTTGAACACTGCCAGGGATGGGGCAGCCACAGCCCCTCTGGGCACCCTGTGCCAGCACCTCAGCACCCTCACAGGGGAGAGCTTCTGCCTAAAAGCTCATCTCAATCTCTCCTTTGGCAGGTTAAAGTCATCACCCTTTGTCCTACTGCTACAGCCCCTGATGAAGAGTCCCTCTTCAGCATTCCTGTTCTTGGTGAGCTTGGGAAACTGGTTCCAAGAAGCCCAGCTAATCCCTTTCCATGCTGTCTGGGTGGGACTATGGCAGACTGAGGCCTTTGGTTCTCAAGCGCAAAACCTGCAGAGGCTCTAGCTACTGAAAACATCAACACGAAGACATATTCCATGAGAAACTTTCATTCCTATATCCAGGAAAGGTACTGCAAGGGAAAACAACAAAGACTACAAACAACAACATCCTATCTGCTGGCCAGCTGCAGATTAATATCAAATGGAAAATACTTCCACTCCCCCCTCCCAAATATTCTTACATGTCTAAATAACTTTTGAAGAAATAGTCATTAAAGATCCAGCCTGCAGCACAAGTTAGGCTGAAAACTTTTAGCAATCAATTGAAGACGTTGAAAAATGAATGAGTTCAGCTCATGTGCAATCTTAAGCATACACTGCACAAATAATTCTTTCTTCCAGAACTTGCTACTGTAGCATTAAGAAAAGACACATGAAATAGACAAACTTTGCTGTGCTGATGGTGGTTAAACATTTTCCCATCTTTGAGGTTCTGCAGGCAAGATATCATCTGTCACAAGGAAACCTTCCTTTGGTGCATGAAAGGTTTGTCTCCTCTTGCTCTCAGCTTCCCCATTCTGTGATGGAAACCTGTGCTGACAAGCTGGACTGACAGGGATCTGCTGCTGACTGCAGATTTACTTTGAGCGGCTGAACTAAAACAAGAGATGTGATAC
>JAOEHX010046709.1:7741-18299 GCA_025448015.1 Bolborhynchus lineola
AGGGATGGGGCAGCCACAGCTTCTCTGGGCACCCTGTGCCAGTGCCTCAGCACCCTCACAGGGAAGAGCTTCCTTATATCTAACCTAAATCTTCCTTGTCCCCTGTTTAAACCCATCACCCCATGTCCTATCACTGCAGTCCCTGATGAAGAGACCCTCTCCAGCATCCTTGCAGCCCCCTTCAGACACACATAGGAAGCTACTCTGAGGTCTCCACACAGCTTCCCTTCTCCAGGCTGAGCAGCCCCAGTGTTCTCAGGCTGGCTCCATATGGAGCTGCTCCAGTCCCTGAGCATCCTCATGGCCTCCTCTGGACTTGCTCCAACAGCTCTGTGTCCTTATGCTGGGGACATAAACAACATTGTTCTGTTGCCTAATGCCCATCATGATGCATTAAGGACAGATAAGTTGTAGAAGGCATGCAATAAGCTTCTAAGGCAGCATGACAGGAGAGGGGTGGGGGGGCTGCATTAAGCAGCTACTTCTGTATCTCATCTACTTTCTACTCATCATCTACTCATCTTCTTCCTACAGACCCAGAGCACAACTCCCATGTGCAGCATCCTGTTGTAAAGAGTAGGGCAACCAACTGTAGAGGTGCCTGAGGCAGCAAGGTTAGCACCGACATCTGCCACCCAGACACTATGGACACTGCACTAGAGACCAGCAGGCCCCAAAGCACCCACTACCTGGGCTCTGGGGGTCAGAAAAGCGCTGCTGGGCTGCTCCTGGGATGTAGGACCTGCAAGAGAACACTCACCAGCAACTCCAAATGCCTCCCCACAAGGCTCTTACCACTTGCTCCTGCGGCTGTGCGGGCTGGGCCACACTCTGCTGGGGCTGGGGCTGGGGCTGCGGCGGGGCTGGGGCTTGCTGCTTCTGCTGACCTGCTGCTCCTGCTGTCTTCTGCTGCATTGCTGCCTGCTGGGCCATCATCTGCTGCTGCTGCTGCTGCTGGTAATAGTTCTGCATGAGCTGCTGCTGCGCCGGCGCTCCTTGCTGCATCACTGGGAACTGGGAAACAAGCAGCTGTTGAGCTGCTCGGTGAGCAGCTGGGGACTGGGGTACCACCACCACAGCCCGGGGCCAGCCACAGGCACTGCAAGTGGCAAAGCAGTCACAGGCTGCGATGGCTTGGAGACCAAAGGGGTGGTGGGGAACGGCCTGATCTAAGGACGGATGCTGACTTACGCCCATATGGGGTTCCCTCAGCACAGACCCTCCCGTGGTCCCAAAGTCCTTTCTCCACTTTTATCACTTCTAAACCCTTCCTCAGGATAGGAAGATTTACCATCCCCTTTGCTTCCACTGTTAAATATGCCTTAGCAGGGATCTCTGCTGCTACAAACACCCATAAACAGCATGCAAGTCTGTCATCTACACCCACCCCATCTAACACATCATGCATCCACAGGCCTCCTTATCACTGCTGGCTACCATAAACCCAGACCTGACTCTTAAAATTCAGATGACATGCCAGGCTCCTTGTACCACAAGAGCAGAAGAGAAATTGCACCCTTCTGTTCATCAGACGAACACTGACCTCAAGACTCTGAAACAGTTGGAGCTGTAAAACCTTAACTGCTTATTTCATGTTTGTACGTGACAAAACTACCTCAAGGCCTTTTAACATTAACAGTTAAAAATACCAGCCTTGTGCAGCCAAAAAATCTCACTAGAGAACTGCAGACACATTGGAAAATGTCCAAAACCTGCCTTTTCTCCCCCCAAAACCACAGGGCTTGCCCCAAATACATGCAACAAACACAGCTGTGCACATTTACCTGCTGCGCCTGCATCATCTGCTGCTGCTGGTAATAGGCAGCCTGCTGTTGCTGCTGCTGCTGCTGCTGCTGCAGGAGCTGCTGCTTCAAGAAAAGCTGCTGTTGATGCTGAGGTGTGGCTTCTGGCTGAGTAGAGGGGACCTGGGGCTGTGCCTGCGGGGCCTGCTGCGGAGCCGGCGCTTGCTTGGCTTGTGGCTGTGCTAGAGCCTGTTGAGGTGCTGCTTTTTGCTGGGGAACACTTGCAGGGAGCGAGGGCTGACCACTGCCCAGGGCAGCAGGGCCTGCAACTGGTGGGGAAGAAGGAACAAGAGAGCTCAGTTAGATCAAGGTGCGCCACAGCCCCGTGGTACTGCGCAAGGAGCATCGTCTCACCTTGCGGCTGAATGGCTGCTGGAACAGTGGGTCTCTTCCTAGGTGTCAGGGCTGGCTGGATGGGCAGAATTCCAGGGTTGGGTTGTGTCTGTCCTGCTTTAGGTCTCTGGCGGGGTGCTATGGAAGTTTCTGTTGTAGGGATGGGATCTGTCAGCCTATAAGGTAAGAGTGGGCAAAGCACAGTCTTTGTTAGCCTGATAGCTGGTGCATGCAACACACATTAGAGGTTAGAAATATGCGATTGATGATGGTGACATCCAGACAAACACTGACTCTTTCCAGAAAGCTGCAAGCACAGTAAAACTGAACAGATGCATCTCTAACAATTGATCTAACACCATCCTTTTGAATACTTAGCCAACTGTGGCATCTTCTCCTGTTGGGACAGCTGGAAGCTGTTAAAACCACTCACTCAAATACTTGATGCAACATACTGTTTAAATCCACTTCTGGATGAGCAAAGGAAGGGCATCACAAACCAGCTTACGAGCAGCTGGTACCTTTGGGCAGTTATCTAAATTGGCATCTTTACAAGTACCTTAACTTTAGTACATCTACCCCAGAATAGGTCACTGCACCACTTCTGATCTCTGCTCAGCATTCACTGAGCTCCAGTAATGCACACAACAGAGCCAAGCAGCCAGACACCCCCCTGGCCTTCTGTGCATTGCTCATCAGCTATAAAGTTATTCTACTGATGTGGGAGTAACTGCACTCAGCTACAAAACCAAACAAGGCAGACTGCTGGGACTGACAGGCAGGAGGAGAGATTCCCTGCTTCAGAGTGAAGGAAGCTGCTGGGGGTGCAGAGCCCGCTGCTGTACCGCTCACTTTGCAGGAAAACAAGAGGCAAGTTTTGTCCAAGAGAATTTCCAAGTCTCAATCACAGTATCATAAGCAGAGCAGCAGCAGCAGCAGGAGAGGAGAAAAACCACAGCAGCACAATGGTTTCCCCACTAAGTGGGTTCTTCAGATGGATGGAGCCTCCTTGGGCTTTCGTGTGTGTGTCCCCAAAGAAATTATAGGGCTCTTGCAGAAATCACAGCAATTTCACACAGTAAGTACCGGATTTTATCATCTACCAATGGTCAAACTCCAACAGCAACAGTCCCTGATGCAGCTCCTCAGCAGACTTGTGTCCTTTGGGCCAATTCCAAACCCAGTGCAGGCCAGCTGCAGTCTGCCTCCTGACTTTGCTCTCAGGTACTCCGGATGGATGACAGACTAGATTCATCTTAAGCACATGAACCTCAAGTGCTGCTGTCAAGAAGTGTCTCCAGTACAAAAAGCTAAGCTGTTGAGTCATGCTGAGTATCACCCAAGTCCTCCCCATGCAGAAAGATTTCCCTTAATATCTGCATTTTCTGCCTTTCAGATCAATGGGATCAATAGTTATTTATGTCACTGAAGCAGAACCCTCAGGACTGCAGTGTAGATGTAAGCCCCCAAGGAAGCAGCTAAATATACCAGGCATCTTTCCTAAAAGCAGAAGGACAACAGACACTAAAAAGGGCTGAGCATAATGCAGATGTGGTTACCTGGCCTTGGGTTGACTCTTCTTTGCAGCAGCTTCACTTGCTTTAACCGGGTCTGGGAGTTTAGTGGGGATTGGAGAGTTCTGCAGGTCCCAAAAGCACCACATTTAGTGTGAAAATAGAATCAGAAATCATTTGCACAATGAAACGGGCAGACTGTGGGATCCCCAAAGCAACTATTCCTCATGCTGGACAAAGGACATGTTAATGCCATGAGGAAACAGGAGTTTGAGAGAGCCTTTACAAGGGAAAAATACAGTTCAGCTTATTGACCATTTCCTACATGTGGACACAAAGCTTCACAGCACAACCTGGGGACAAGAGCAACAATACTTATTAAGACAACTACAAAAAATACAGGTAGAATAGTACCATAACACCATAAGAAAATGCCTGTCAACCCTGTTTGTCAACTGAAGTCTATAAAGATACACTAAGATGGTTGTGGAAGGTCTGGTGTAGTTCAAATGGAAGCAGACACAACCTGCTGTGTCTAAACCCAACTGCAGCACAAATTACACACGCTATGATGAATGTGCCTGGAAATCCAATCAGCTGCACAAGCATGGCCTAATTTTCCATGTTCACATGCACAAGATCTCTTGCTTGACCTCACGCTGGTAACTGGGTGAGGAGGTAAATCAGGGACAGAAATAGACAACATAGGAAATAAAATCCTGACTCCCGCCCTTATTCCTCCCCAAAACCATGCCAAAATCCCAAATAACTTTGCTAACTGGAAAAGAAAGACCTTCCTAATGTCAGAGCTTCAATGCCATCCCCAGTCTCCTTCCACAAAGCTCTGCATCAATCTGCTCCTTTGCCACTCACCTGGACATTCTGGACTGGGCATTCCTTCTTTGCCAGTTTGAATGCAAAGTAGGAGACCTGATAAATATCAGGTCTCTTATCAGGGTCTGGCTCAAGCATATACCCTTTAAGAGACAGAGATGCTAATATCAGAGCAACGGAACAGACAGGTTCACAAACCATTTGTGGCAGCGTATCAGATTAGAGATAAGGAAGAGAGAGGTGGAATATGCCCCATCCCTGAAAACACTCAAGGTCATATTGGACAGGGCTCTGAGCAACCTGATCTAATTGAAGATGGCTTTGTTCATGGCAAGGGGGCTGGACCAGATGACCTTGAAAGGTCCCTTCCAACCCAACCCATTCTATGATTCTACATTTGGCATGACTGATGCTAACAGGGTGCTCTGCCTCTTACAAAGGGCACCTAAGCAAGGATGGTCACCAGGGGCAGCTCAAAGAGGGGAACGGAGTCAGAACAGACTGGGCCACATCTTCCAATACAGCTATGAACAATCTGCAGCTGCTATTGAAGGTTCTAAGGCAAAGAGGGGAAAAGCAGCCAGCCTAGTCAGGGAATAGCACTGCTTTTGACTTCTGTGTTTCCAAGGGACGTTGCAGGAAAAGAGCTTGATGCAAGGCTGGTGTGTGAGCAGGGCAGGAAGACAGGCCAGCCACATACACCACTGCATACCCATCACAGCACATAAGCAAAGAAAACACCAGGCTGCTCTGCAGACACATCCAAGTCTGTATTAGTCAAGATTGTGGCTGGGCAAAGAAAAATAAACTCAAATGCTGTGCTGGAAACAAGAGAGCTGCCCCAGCTTTGCCAAGAGCAGTGCATTGTCCCCTTCATTCCACATTCACTTCAGTCAGTGGGTTATTTATAAATCATTTCGGTTCTCTTTCTCAGTTCACAGAAGATGAATTCTTATCGCTCGTCTTAAGTCACTGTGGTTCCTTTCAGTTCCTTATCCAAATAGATTTATTACTGGAGAAATACGTTTCGACATAAATGGGGTTATTGTGCAAGTTCCTGTGGGACTCCTAAACCAAATGGTTGTCTGTTTTCCTGCCTTTGCAGAGCTCACGACAGCCTGGCCAAATAGCTGCCTCTGTCATCACTGCCTGTCAAAGAGTGATCCCTAAGCTACTAAAAGCTCACTTTAACCATTCTGGGGTGCAAGGAAGTGCCTTTAAAAGAAGAGAAACGTCAAGAGTTTCACTGTAGGGGTAGGGGATACAAGAATGAAAGACTTTAGTTGTGCAGAAGGGGATCAGAACTCACGGATGAGGCAGTGCATGTCTTGCGAGTGCCGGGAATTATCTGGAATGGTGAAGTTGCCATCGCAGATCGCCACCTGACTCTCTCCAAAGGGTAAGGTGAAGTAACACAGCTTGTACAGCAAACAGCCAAGGGCCTGAAGAGACAGAACAAAGGATTTAAACTGGGAACAGTACAATTCAAATACCCTCGCGGATAAGAGGGAAAGTCTCCAGCTCATTCTGCTGCATGGGTCCCTCATAGCATCAAGCTACATTTTAACATCCCTGAGATGCACTTGGAAACAGGCAGAGTTACACAGGTGGATAAATACATGAAGAGCTCTCCATCTCCAGGCTGAGACACCGTAACCTGGGGGTCTGTGTGAGCAGCATCACACACAGAGCTCCAAATACCACTATACAGTGTGACCATTCACATCAGGAAACAGACAAAGCCTGTTTCTGCCACATGCTGGGAGGAAAAGGCAAAGCAATAGCAAAAATAAATGGTACCCATCATCCTCAATACATTTTTCTGACACAGAAAAATCCAAACTGTGCTCAAGCTGAAGTTCAACCTTTCAACCATTACAAATGTGTTCCAGGGAGAGCCACACACGTACGGCTGCAGGCTGCTAGGTTCTAGCACCCTGCCATCTACTCCTGTGCTGCTTCTGACAGCAAGAACCACCACCTATTGCAAAAGCAAAGCCAAGTTTTGCACAAAAGGCTAATTACAAAGCCCTCCCACCACCTCAGAGGGGAGAGGGGGAAGCATTGCCCCATCCTAAGCAACTCAGCAGCAGCTTCTATCTTTTGCCATATGATTTCACAATCCAGCTGCACCCTGGTTTAAAATAACCTTGATAAGATTTAAGGAGAGGGAGGTTTCCAGCAGGACAAGCACTGTAATAGCCTTGAAGTCGAGGCCCTACTGTGCAGAGCACCACATGCTGGTTTGGAGACACTCAGTGGGTCACTGGAACAAAAATTCCTTCCATGCCAGGAAGAGGAGAGCCTTTAGGTCTCCTCTTATCAGAGGAAGGAGGGCAAATCCTAGTACCTTTGAGACCCTGGCAATCTTCCCATGCTGCTCCAGCTGTGAGTCCCTCTCCAGCTCTCTAACCCCAAGAGGAGTGAGCCAGCACCCGTACAGAGCCTGGCCCTACAAACCTGCAGAACCCAGCAGGAGCTGCTGCTTTCCTGCCTCCAAGCTCAGCTCAAGAGAGGCCAGAGGATTCTTCCCAGCAAGTTTCCCTCTTGTATACGCAGATGCCTCCTATTGAGGAGACATTAAACCTCTGCTTACACTGCTCCTGCCTTGTTACTTCCTAGCTCAAGGCCCTACAGACATGCTCTGAATTTAAACACCTCCCATGTGCTGAATCGCCACTACATTACAAACAGCACAGACTTCTTTTCATCCCCAACTCAACTGAAGGGAAGGCTTCCATCCTTCACCAGCTTAGCTAGGAATGGATTACACCCCAGCTGCATTTTGCTCTCAACATGAAAAGCATGGCAAGACTGCACTGATCATTAGAAACAGCAGTGCAAAAGCTTGGTCTTTGGCCAGGTTTGACAAAGTAAATGTGTGACACTGGCCAGGATAAGCATACTATTGCTCCTGAGGGAAAGGTCTGTTTTCTACTCTATTCTGACCAGTAACTTTGCTTTCACATGCTTGCAAAGCAACTCAGGCACAAGTAGTCAAAGTCCTCTGAATTCCCTGTTTCAACTCATGCTATGGAATCAGGTTTGCAATGTTCAGCCCTCGGATTTCATCCATCTCTAAATTAAAACCACACTGTAAGTAGCATACAAAGAAGCACACGTTTTATCCACAAGGCATCCTACTCCGCAGCAGCTGATGGGAAACATTAAGCAGAGAACCTCTACTCAGAAACTGTCCAGTCTCTTAAGGAAACTGGGTTAGCCCCAGCCAGAAAGTTACCCTGTCATGGTAATGAAAATAAGCTGCAGCCTGGTTGTATGATGTTAAGTGGGTTTGATACGTACCCATATGTCTGCTTTTGTAGTAATAAGTTTGCCACTGTACAGGTTGACCATTTCTGGTGCTCTGTAGGACAACGTAGTGTACCTGTAGGAGAAAGATCTATCAGTGAGTTGGAAATGGCTGGAAGATGCATTTGCACTGTGTCACATTTCCAAATGATTCAAAATTCACTCTTTCCCTCTTCATTTTAAGGAAAGGGATAGTAAAGACGATCATCTAATGGAGAAATCTTTTAACAACAGCATCTGCTGCATCCCTCTAACAATAAAGCACCAAGCACTGCAAACTGCCCTGTGGAACCAAAGCAGAGACCAAGATCCTGCCTAAAGCCAGCAATTCACTCGTACATCTGTGTAGTCATTTTAAGAACTAGAACAGAAGTATCCAAGGATTCAGAGTATTAACAAGGTCAGCAGCCAAACGTCCTCTGCAACGTCCTCACTGCTGGGGCTTTGGCCAAGTGTATTACAAAGACTGTAACTGGATATGTGGCTCCTAATAAATAGGCTTCCATACTGCCCTGCTCAGAGTCATTGTACACAAGGGAAAGGTTATTTTACATCACAAATATCGGTAGAATCTGCCCCTTTTTAACACATAGGAAAGCTGGAAACTGCACCACAGTTGAAGAGACCCCTATGAGAAGGTTTCCTATCAGTGCATCTGTGTTTTCTGTTGGGGCACCTCACATGCTCTTTACCTTGATCACACAAAAGCATTGCTAAAGGCAAAGTTTCTACAGGCTTGTTAAAAAGTGTACAAGCTCCAAAGGGACTGCAAAGCCAGACTAGCAGCTTCAGCCAAAGAAGTCCAGGAAATCTATGCAGGTGGAACTGAATCCTAACAGAAAGGAGGCATTTGCTCTTTTCTAACCAGAACATTGTATTAACAGAACTGGAACATCTGCAGCCGTGACATTACAACTAAAGCAAGACCCAGGACCTAGATGGTGTCCCATTCCTCATCTAGGTCCTACTGAACTGCCACCTAAGGTCCCTTTTAAAAGCATCAGGGTGCACCTAGTTGCCGCCACAGAGCTGGTTATAACATGGGGCAAGAGACAGAGCCAGATGAAACACCTCAAGGACCTTAGTTGCTGAGGAGCCAGGCCATGAGCTCCCTTAGTCACTGCAAGGATTTATGATGAGTGGCTCGTGGAGGACAGGGGTTCTCTCATCTGCTGTATCACAGTTCAAAGAAGCCAAGACAGAGGAAGGACAGAGACAGATCCCATACATAACAGAAGAGGTCACTACCGTCTCAAGGTGGGCAACTTCCCTGCATTAATGCCTCAGCCTTTCAGGTCCAAAGCAATTACATCAAGCTCAGCTTATTGTTTTACCTTCCCCCAGGCACTCACCTGCAGCAGATACTTCAAATACAAACTGTGTCTGAGTTGCAAAGGAAAAGCACACTTACTTTTTGATCTCCTCCTCTACTGCATTCACCCCTTCTGTTTGAGGGTTCTGGAATTTGTTAGTAGCACTTCCAAAGTCACACAGGACATAGTGGCCACGGTCATGCAGCAGGATGTTTTCAACCTACAAGCATCACAAATAGAGAAACAGACAAAAACTCATTCATGTTCTTCAGATGAACTTTTGGTGCCTGAAGACATAGCAGGTATGTCTGACATACAAGCACAACATGACAGCAAAGGAAACAGGCATCAAAACTCTGTCACATCTCCTGCAATAGAAGTCAAATCATGGACGCATAGTTGTAACTAGGAACTGTCTTCCCTCTGCCACCTCATCCTTCTCCTTTTGCAAGCACATTACCTTGTCTCTGCTAAGACCACCATGTGCTGCTGAAGAGATGAGCCTTTAAGCATTGTTTGGAATCAGACAAGTGAAACACGTACTGAAAGCAACCCCTGGGAGAGCTGGAAGTCAGGAATTCAAGGCAGCAGTCACTGCCTTTCCCCTAAATACTCACACTTAATCACGCAGGAACAAAAGTCCAGCTTGCATCCTCCTAGGAAAGCTGCCTGAATGGTTCAACACTGACCTAAGATGTGGAAAAACCTGGGCTCAGTCTTGGCTTTGGCAGAGCAGGCCTGTATTCCAGCTCCTCATCTGTACAGTGGCATTCACAAGATGCTCTCTCAAGGGAATGCATACGGGTTTGAATGTGGTTCTCTTCAATCAATGCCAAATGCTCAGATAAAACATGCTGCTCAGCTATCTCCCAAACCCCACCCCAGAACTGTGGGCTAACAAAAGCCTTTGGAAGTGGAGCTCTCCAGCAAGGAGGAAAGAAAAGGAAGGAGTCAGCATTTTAAGCACCAGAAAACGCAGCCAAAGCAGAACAGCTGAGGGGGGAAAGGCTGGCTTGAAACCAAGGGTTAAACAACACCCCTTCCCCCTCCAGCATCCATCTGCTTTGGATAAAGCACCATGCACAGATGTTCTCCTGAGACCAACACTGACAGCGTTAGGCTCTGTTCCCTGCAAACATTCCCTACTCCCTGCAAACACTTCCAGAAGAGCCCTTCCACTTTATCTGGCTGAGAAGTCTGAGGTGACTTCTCAGTCACTTGCCAGCACCGCTCAATGTTTGCTACTCCAGCTGCAGTCTTTGACGTGCCCAATGTCAGATTTTCATGCCTCCAAAATACAACTTTAAGGCAAACTATGAGAGTGCAGCTTCTGCCTTTACTCTCTGAAACAAATGCTTTCCTTTCCTCTTTTCCTGTTCAGCTGGAAAAGAGAAACTGCACAAAGACCTCAGAGCAGCTTCCAGCATCCGAAGGGGGCTGCAAGGATGCT
>JAOEHX010046710.1:0-19252 GCA_025448015.1 Bolborhynchus lineola
GACAAGGAGTAATGGGTTCAAACTTAAACAGGGGAAGTTTAGATTTGATATAAGGAGGAAGTTCTTTACTGTAAGGGTAGTGAACCACCAGAATCGATTGCCCAGGGAAGTTGTGAATGCTCTATTGCTGGTGGTGTTGAAGGCCAGGTTGAACAGATCCTTGGGTGTTATGGTTTAGTGGGAGGTGTCCCTGCCAATGCAGGGGGCTTGCAACTGGATGGTATTAAGTTCCTTTCCAACCCTAACTATTCTACGATTAGTTTTGATAAAGACAGATGTGCAATCAAGTACGTAATTATTACTGCGAATCCTATCTTTCTGTTCAAAGAAAAATTTGATTCTTTTGATGTGCATTGTATTAAACCTGAAATACAAAGAGAAATTTTAGGTGAAGGCATTTGATAAAAGTTTTTAAATCCCTATTGAAGCAGTTCACACAGTAGAACTGCATTGCATTCATTATAAATTATATTTGCAGGCATATGGTGAGTTCTGTGAGTTCCCTAATCAGGAACCACAATCAGTGTCTGTTGAGTCTGCTGTTCCTTTAAGACAGACTTTAGGAAGAGCAGGCTTACTTACATAAGAAGGCAAACAAGGCTTCGCTTCTTCCTTGTTGCAAGAAGATCGCATGTGTCCTGAAGGAGCTTCCTTGCAACCTTACAGCCAGAGTGGTTGGGCTGAAGAAGAGGAGAAAGGGAAGGATTATGCCCAAGTCTTGATAGAAAAAAATCCCATTTGGGGTTTGTGTCTTCTGGAAGATTGTTCTGGAAAGTATGGAAATAAAGTGAAAAACCACTTATTTATGCATGAATGGAAAGATGAAATGTTTACCTGTGTGTGCAACAGGTGAAAGAGGATACAGGTGGAGTCACACCTAGGTCCACTGACAAGTCCCAGATCCAAGGTTGTCTTTCAACTAGCACAGACCAATATGGTTACAACATGCTACTCTTCCATGAAAATCTGGAAAATACTTCTTTTATCAGCAATATGAAAGAAACAAGAGCCAAAGTAGGAGCAGTTAGTTCACCACAGATTCTCCAAAAGGAATAGCTCCTGTGCTCACCAGGCTATTCTGGAAAATGAGAGTACATCTAATTTCAGCCTCAAATAAGAAAAAATGTGGGGGGGACTAAGAATAAGGCTGCAATAAAAAGTAAAAAACCTCAAAACATAATGGCAACAGCAAAACAAAAACAAAAACTCCAAACAACAAAGCCCCGCAAAACCCCAACCAATTAACCAACAAATCAAACAAAAAACCTACCCACCCCAACCCAAACAAACACAGTTTCCCCACTGGCTCACACAGAACAGATCTGTGCTATGTTTAAGCAATATGACTGAGGCAACTTGGAGAAGCATTTTGAGTTTTAGAGCTCTGTCTTCATTACATTCCTGCTCTTGTTCTGCTTGGTGCCCTACCTACCACTTTCTTTTTTCTTCCAGGGTGAAAATTTTATCTTTACTTTAGGATTTTCAGGAGTTCTTGGGTACAAGGGATAAAATGTATTTGGGAAGGAGAATTCCTTTTATCCATTTTGGATTTGTTAGTGCTTCTGAGAAATTATTCTGGTTTGTTGGGAATTTGCATCTCCACCAAGAATTAGAAAATTATGTCTGAACCGCCATTGTGTTCAACAGCAAAAAATGGCAACCATTTTGATCATCAAAAGTGCTATTATATTAATTTTCTTCTTAATATTGGAAAGTGTTAGAGGCTTGAATAAGCAGGAGATCAACTATTCAGCAAAAAAATGATAAGATACAGAGAGAGGGAAGTGTCATACAGAATTGAGACGGAGTAAGCCATTGATATAATTTCAATACACAAAGATTTTATTGCCTGAAATACAAGAAAAGAACTTGTACTCTTCAGTGAATTCAGCTTCAAGAATTATTGAAACAGACCTGGGCTTTTCATTTTAAAACAATCTTAATTTAATTGGATTTTTCTTCTAACTTTGATATTTTGTTTATTTTATTGTCATGGTGCACCCATTCATTCAATCAGCTTTAACATTTTCATAATGGCGTAACATTTTTCCCTTGTTTTAATGTCCCTCGATGTTGGAAGGGAGTTTATGTCTAGTACTTGAATTCAAACTCATCACAGCTTATAGGATGTCTGTCATGCTGATGCACTCATGTCACCTGGAGCATTACCCCTGGGTTTCCACCAAGGCAAGAGGGAAGGAAGCAGGAGATCTTGGTTCTGGGTCCTGCAGTCAGAGAGGGTTTGATTCCCTCTACTCCTTAGCCAGGAGACAAATACAACCATAAAACATATGCCTCTCTATTTAGGGACAACTCACCATCCCCACTGCTGAAGTTGTGTGTCTGTGCCCTGTAGAAAAAAGTGTAAGTTATGAACCTGGACAAAAATGATAAGGAAAGGCAATCTGAAGACATTAATCTAGTGGTTCTGTAGGGCCACACTGAGAAACAATGCCTGCAACAGGACAATAACCAAGGTTTTTATTTTATTCCATACTGTTTCTTAAAAGTGTCATCAGGTTTATTGAGAGATGGCTTCTACAAGCCCATTTATTAAAAAAAAAATCATTAACAAAAAAAGACATTTTTAATCTCAATCAAATACTCCTTAAATAAACTGGTGCATGGTGCTCAGGTCAAATGCAGCACTCACATTGCTGAGACAGACACTTCCTTTGGCAGCAAGAGTTTCTGAGTCTGGTTTGCTGTGTTTCATCACAGAATTACAGAGCCCCATTCATCTCATTTGTGAAAGTTGAACTTCATTTCTTTTGCTGTGTAATGACTTGTAAAACTATGTGTCAATTGTTTTGGTATATAGGTTTGTTAAAAATGAAATCTCAGTGTAATTCCAAACATGGAATAAATCCTCATTAAGCCCATGCTTTTTTTTTCTTCCTGCAAAAATTTAAATTAAAAAATCAATCATTTAAATTAGACGTAACAAATGTAATAATTAAATTGACCATTAAATTAAACATAAATTAAAAAATAATAATCTGATGAAACTAATTGCTGATTATGATTCACAACAGAAATATAAACCAAAGGCTACAGTAAATTCTTGCCCTTTCAAAGCAGATTCTAAGACAACAACACTGGAATCACTTATGCAAACATGTTTCAGATTTTTTTTGAGAAGGACTGAGCTCTGTCTTAATACCAGAAGCAATATGAGAGTGAATAGTGTTTTCATGTTATAGATATTATTCTTTCCATGCCCAGTCTCTTCAGTTTGCAATTCTGACAAGGAAAACAAAATTGAGAACTACCGATGTAAGTAAAGATATTTATGCACAGTGGACAGTATGTCAAAGAAAGCTGGCTTGTGTGACCAGCCAGTTGCACTCATGCTCATTTAACTTTGCTTTTTAGGTGAAACAAATGAATAGTCACATTTTTCATGCAGCTTCAAAGGAAGCAAGAAATTACCCCACAGTTTGCTGGAGAGACACTTTTCCGCTTCTTTAGCTTTTTCACGGCTCATTGTTATTGCAATGAATATTTGTGGTTTCATTGTGAGTTCAAAAAGTTCTTCTCCTTTCCTTTACGGATGGGTTCTGGGTAGGTTCTCTATTTTCTTCAGTTTTCTGCCCACAGAACAGCAAAAACAACAACAACAAAAGAGAAATAATGACAGATATTTGGCAATGGAGGGGATAGCTGTATGGTTCCCAGTAACTACTCAAGAACCTGATTCCCAAAGTAGTTATACTGGCACACCTGTGTTTTCTAATCTTTTTGCTTTGAACTTTGCATATAAAGCATATGAGAGCCTTTTGGCCATCCCTGTCATCTAAGAAAAAGGAGATAGTTCAACTATGTCAATTGAGTTGTCAAATAATTGAGCAAAAATATATACCAACTTTTTAATTTCTCACATTACTCTTAGTTGTGTAAGCCATAAGCAGGAGTCATTGTCTCGGAGGTAAACAAGAAAGATATTTCTCGGGTAGAGGAAAGGAATAGGGTATGATATCCCACATAGAACTATATTGTACTACTAGCCAATGGACTTTTATGTTGAATAAATATGAAATTAAAATTAAATTCACAAAACATCTGTGAAAAGTGGTGTGACTTTTTTCTTAGAATATTCAAGTAGTATAAAATCTTTAACAGTTCACTTCAGTTCTCCCAGCTTTCAGCTACAGGAAATAACACTCAGCTTTATTACAGTTAAAACACTGCTTTCTCAGATGAAAACAAAGTTTGCCTTCCATATTTTGGTTTTCTTTCAGAGGCTTTTTAGTCTACTGAAATAAACCATTTAAAAGTCAGCCTGTAATGTTTTAAAATCTCTCATTGGAGTGTATAAATTAGCGTCCAAAGGGAATAAATTCGAGGTCAGTTTTTACTTCATTAGTTAGAATAAATTAGGATACAAAGCAACTCTTAACATAGCATTCAGACATTGTAAGCAATTAACATAGGCTTTAAGGTAATTAAATATGGACTGTACCCCCAAAAGTCAATGCAGCATCTATTTGGGGTTTGAACTATCCGAGATTTGACTGTAATTAACTAGAAATTACTTTCATACAGAAATAAACAGGACTTGTGTGAAACAAACTACACATTTATTGCAGTTGGATAGCCTCTACTGAAAATCTGGTATATTCTGTCAATTTTGGAAAACTGTAGCAAAGCAAGGTAATGTTTCTGAATTTTAGACTAGATGTCAAAAACAGCACCATCAAGAAGGCTTATACCTAACAAATAGTTAACCTAAATGTTTAAGGTAATTTGCAAGGGCAGGCAATCTGGAGGAGCATTTCAGTTAGTTTTGTCACACCTAGCTAGTATATAAGTATGTGAGTGTTTTTTTTGTGTGCATACATTTGTTTTACGTTCTATGTCTTCTCTCTGTTTTCTGACAGTATGTCTTCACTTGTATTTGGTTTAGTATCTGAAAAGTCTTATTTCCACAATTAAACATTTCAACTGAGAACACTACTCTGTGGTCCATATAATAATGGCATTTAATCACTTGCTGGTGAACTAATACTTATTTTGTGATTAGGAGTGTGAATATTATTAAACCACATAATTTCTGAGAACACTCGCCCTTGTATGTAAGGGTCTGAAAGGAAGGGATTACTTGAACTTTCAAAAATGGGCAATTATAGAACATAATTTCGGATGACTCATTAAGGAAGTTAGTCAGATTGCACAAATGATAGCTTTTACAAAACCTCAGACAAGCTTCTAAAAAAGCTGTGTCCATTAGGGATATATGTGTTGCATGTGTCTACTTGACATCATAATTCCAGCTTTTGTTGTTTGATGATTAAAGGCAAAAATTGACCATGTAGCAGGTCTAATAGTTGAAAACATACTAAAAGTATTTTTTATTTAGAAATACTTTTTTTTTTTTTTCCCAATTGTACAGAAGGTCTGCAAATTGCACAATAGAAACCCCATGTATCAGCTGCTGTCACTTTCCTTACTTGATGCACAGGAAAACTATTTTTTTTGAGCACACTGGCTGCATTCAAAATCATTTTTGAGACATTTCCTGATATGCTTGCATTCAGATGTCATCAGCTTTTTAAGGACATACTTATGATTTTTTGTTAGGTCAGCAATTGAATTTACCATCTTTCCTGTAAATCTTGCTATGTTATACTATCTTCCCTTAATCCTGATCGCTCAAAATGCATACTAGCTTTATAAAAGAATTCACAGGTTTCTTCTTTTGTCATGGCTATTTTTATTACCTTGCCTATGTTTTTCCAACTCTATTAAATATTAGAACCAGGGAGAAGAAGACAACATAGGGAACTACAAGCTAGTTTCACCTTGGTACCTGGCAGGATCATGGATCAGGTATGGAAACTATGGTAAGGAACATGGAAACTAAGGAGGTGATTGGTGACAACCAACACTGATTCGCTAATGGTAAATTTTGTGTCTTTCTATGACAGGGTTACCTAGAATTCTGCAAAGCATTTAATATTGTCCCACACAACTGGAGAGGCATAGATTTGGCAGATGACCACTCAGTAGATAAGGAATTGGCTGAATGTTCACACTCAAAGAGTTGCAGTCAGCAACTCAATGTCCATGTGGAGATCAGGGACAAATCATGTTCCTCAGGTGCCAGTACTGGGACTGGTGCTGTTCAATATCTTTGGTGTCCACATGGTCAGTGGGATTGAGTGTGCCCTCAGCAGGTCTGATGATGACATCAAGCTGCGTGGTGTGGTTGACACATTGGAAGGAAAGGATGCTATCCAGAGGGACCTTGACATGTTTGAGAGGTGAACCTGTACAACCCTCATGAAGTTCAACAAGGTGAAGTGCAAGGTCCTGCCTGTGGGTTGGGGCAATCCCAAGCACAGATGCAGTCTGGGCAGAGAATGGATTGAGAGCAGCTCTATGGAGGAGTTGGGGATGTTGGTTGACGAGAAACTCCACATGACCTGTCAATGTGCACTTGGAGCCCAGAAAGCCAGCTGTACCCTCAGCTGCATCAAAAGAAGTGTGACCAGCAGGTCGAAGGAGGTGATTCTCCCCTTCTACTCTGTTCTGGTGAGACCCCAGCTGCAGTACTGTGTTCAGCTCTGAGATCATCAGCACAAAAGGGATGTGGACCTCCTCAAGTGAGTCCAGAGGAGGGCCATGATGATGATCAGAGAGCTGGAGCACCTCTGGTATGAAGACAGGCTGAGAGAGCTGGAGGGGATGCTCAGCCTAGAAAATGGAAGTCTCCAGGAACACATTATAGCAGTCTTCCAATACCTAAAGGGGGCTTACAAGAAATATGGAGAGTGACATTTCATGAGGGCATGCAGTGATAGGACAAGGAGTAATGGCTTTAGATTGAAAGAGGATGGACCAAGAGTAGACATTAGGAAGAAATTCTTTACTGTGAGGGTAGTGAGGTACTGGAACAGGTTGCCCAGAGACATTGTGAATGCCCCATCCCTGGGAATATTCAAGGTCAGGTTGGATGGGGCTTTGAGCAACCTGGTCTAGTGGAAGGTTCTAATCACCATGGCAGGGGTGACTGGAACTTGCTAATCTTTACAATTCTTTCCAACCTAAACCGTTCTGTGATTCTATGATTCAATGATTCTACGGAAATCTTCTAGATGACATGACACATAAAATAGAGATTTTTTTTTTTATTGTACCTTTTTAAAAAGTCCTTGAGAACCTTAGCTAGGATTTCACAGTTCTAACAAGCCTTGCCATGTGTGACCATTAAAAAGTTCCTTCTTGTGTTTTCTCACCTTGAATGGTAGCAGTCACAAATGACTATCATGACATTATCATTCTGTGAATCCTACTAGATAAGTCTGCTAAGTGATAGCATAAAAGCAGTTCAAAGACTCGTGACAAAGCAGCCACAAGTTCCTTACTCATCTCATCTACTGCCACTATTTCTTTTATTCTTTTTGTATGGCTTGTAATCTGCTTATCTAATAAAACCATAGCAACTGCTGAACTGAGTCATAGAGTAGCCAAAAACACAAACGAAGTCATAAATGCCTGATAACATGGGACTCCTGATAAACCACTGTAGAATATCATGTTGTCACACCAGGCAAACCCACAGAAATTCCTTCAGTTTTTATGAAGAGCATGTGTACAATGCACTTCATCATTTGTTACATGTCTTATGCTGAGAGCTGCATCCCCTCATGTTACACGGCCCTAGGTTTTTCTTCATTTAACAGTGAAGCACTGATGAACAAATTTAAATCTGGATGGAAGAAGCCTCTGAAAATTAAGTTCACAAAGAATATATTAACTTATTATCTCATTCTAGTAAACCCATTTTCAACTAGAAGAGCTATGAGATAAGAGAGAAGCAGTACATAGAGGTGTCTTATTACTCATAAAAAATAACAGAATTCACCTGATTTCCATGTGACTCTGGAAATGACTACACTTTTGGTTGTGGGTTTGGGTTTTTTGTAATATCACCCAATGAACTTATATATAAATGCTACTTCACATGAAAAAATTTCTTAGGAAGGAAGAGGGCTTTTATTTTTTTTTTTTCCAGAGATTTAAATTATTCCTTTTTAAAGGAATAGCTCTAAAGAAATTCTTTTAAACTCATATAATATATATAAAGTATAAATAAATTCATAAGTTACAGCTTTTAAATTCTTACATTATAAATTAAATTCATTTTTAAAGTAACAGTTCCCTGAAAGGAATGTGTTTTTTCAGGGGAACCACAATAGACACTGATCTCCACAAATAAAGAGAAAGATTTCCTCTCTATACTTTATAATTAATCTAAAGGATGTCAAGTTCCTAGTATTTATGAAGTGGCATATAAAAAAAATAGTCTACCTCTTTAGTAAAATTACTTGAACGTATGCAGACATGGTAAGTAACTCACAAGTAGTGGATGAGATTACCTAGGTTTAGGACAAAATGTGACATGTTACGAGGATCAGGTTATGCATTTTGGAGCTAGTTGTCAACCTACTGAAGACAACAGAAATACTTGGCTTAGTTAATGTGGGCAAACTGTTTTATAAATTGTCTTTATTGTAGTAATCCTAATGACCCAGCACTATACATCATACAAACTGAAGATGTTAGCTGCCACCATGTTCCCATTGGTTTTCTCCCAAACCATGAAAATAAATTTTAAAACATTTTCAGGATCAATATTTTCTTTTCTCTGAGCCTTGTATAGATTAGTTATGAATTCATCTTTACTACTATGTAACATTCTTCAGCTCAGAATTTAACACTGTGGTGACTGCGGTGAAGGCTATGCAGGTCTGAGGCCTGCCCCCTGTCT
The DNA here is from genome assembly GCA_025448015.1 of Bolborhynchus lineola. Classification (NCBI taxonomy): domain Eukaryota; kingdom Metazoa; phylum Chordata; class Aves; order Psittaciformes; family Psittacidae; genus Bolborhynchus; species Bolborhynchus lineola. Next base: position 8,774 of record JAOEHX010046710.1, read on the forward strand.
GACCAAACTGTTCCTTATTCAAAGCGACTGCTAGTTCCCTTTTGAGGTTCATATCTGACCTTCTTTCACAAAGAAACAAGGAAAGAGATATATAATCCTACATATAGAGGGATGCTAAACATATATAGGGCGAGCTTTATCCCAGGCAAGCAAAGCTGAATTACCTCTCAACAAGGTACTTAGAGATACTCGCTTCAATGACAGCTGAAATTAGGATTATGTATTCAATATCTTTTAACTGCTATCAACTTGTGAACCTTCATCTGAGTCAAGCAGCTGTTACTAAATTCTCCTTCAAATAAGAAGTGTTTTCATGAATTGCTGTTTTAAATCTAATGTCAACCTCTATTTTGAAATAAAAAGCAAATAATCTTTCTGTGAATAGAAGTCAGTGGGTAAAACCTTGATCTTAAAGTGATCAGATTTTTATCTGTCTTTCTTTACTGAGCTGCATTGTCTTTCTATGCACTGGTGCACTAGAGATCCCAAACATGGAAACATCTATGGGATCAAAACAGGCCAGAAGTATGTTCATCCAAAATTTGGACTTAAAGACTGGCAAAACACTTGAATTTCATAAAATCCGTCAAAGTTAAATTCTACTTCTATGCATGAAAAGGTTTGCAAGCCAGGAAGTTTTTTGCCTTTCCTGCTTGAAAATATTGTGTGAGGTCTTTGAACATCCTCAGCTGCTGCAAAAACATAGCATGGCCACTGTTTACCTCTCAAACAGAACATCAGTAATTTGGAGAGGAGATATATGCTTGTGTGTGTGATGGATGGTTTGCTTTACTGTCAGTTCAGCAGCATGATGGTTGTATCACTGACTTGAGGTGGCATTAACTTCACGCTGTCTGAGGGGATACAGATCTATCCATGTCATGCATACAGCTCAACTGACAGTCTTGCCTTTAGCAAGTTGAGAGTCGTTCTCTTTTTCTGTGGCTTTCACAACTCAGCATTGCACCTCACATAGACAGTAACTGGTTGTAATAGATGAAACCTAAAAATGTTAACTTCAAGAAAAGAAAATCTCAGTGAGTCCTTTTTGTACTAACACTTATAATTTATAGACTAAGAAGAGATCATGTTAGGCTGTTTTTCATGCCTACTAAACTGTTCTGATCATCTAATCAATTTATCTCCCTTCTTCATTTAAAAAATAAAAAAAAACCAACCAAACAACCGCAAACATAAAAACCCAAGAGCAAAGCAACCCAAACCAAACCACTTAGTAATTTTTACATAAATAAAGACTTTCAGGACTTTATTTATGTCCTGAAAATAATAAAATGTATTTTATGTACGCTGACTTCAGAGAACAAGCCTCATTTCAGAGGCTACAACTCAGACTCTTGTAAAACTCTCAATCATGAAGTCAGGGTACATCAGCGTCACAATGTGCAAACTGTTGATGGCACATAATTTCTTGCTAGCAAGAACATCTGCAAATACAAAAAGTTCTGTCAGTACAGAATGTCTACAGTACAGCTTGGACACCTAATCTACAAGGAAGCACTTATCTTTCCTCATTAGTAGACCTGCCTCTTTTTCTGTAGTTAAATTCTTTCTCCTGGTGGGAGATGGGGCTGAGTAGAAATGGAAATGCACATTTCATAACACAGTGTATAAACAATAATGTAGTAAAGTGAAACAAAACTATTAAGCTGTTATCCTGACAAGATTTGTTTGTTGCTCATGTTTGCACTAGTTTTTATATTTGTCTCACAGTTGTTGGTACCTATTTTTATTTTGTTACTGTTTCACATAAAATCCAGATCCCCATTCAGTGTGCTAAGTGAAGAATCTACCTTTTGAAAGACTTTTTTTTCTCTCTACAATGTAATTATCTATTATTACAAAATTATGTTCTATTCCTCACAAGTCTGCCACTGCAGCACCTGCGGTTTGTATTTTCTGCATTTCCTTCTGAGCTGTAAAAACTGAAGACTTCTGTATCTCACAGAGTGTCTCATTACCAGTCAAAAGAAATGTATCTGTTTGCAGCCTTTAAATGTAAGAGCTGGGCTGGTGTTTAAAGATTTATCCTTCATCTTCAGTATTTGGAATAAACTTTGAAACCTGGAGATTTTCTAAAGTTAAGAGTACTGACCAAAGCAAATATTAAATTGATAAAGTACAATAGGCTTAATATGTTTTTCTCTATGCATTCAAGATCATATAAAGAAAATGTTTTGGAAAACTGGTCAGCTTAGGTTATGCATGGAAAGGAAATTGTTTTATGCACTTCTGGTTCATATTCAGAACTTCATCAGACTTCTTTTTTCAGTGACAGAGGTGAGGGCAATTAAAGAAAAGGAAATGTCATTTGTTGACATTTGCTCTACTATGAGTCTGTCAAAATCATAGGTATAAGCCCTTGAATTTGTTTTCTTTTGAAAAAAGAACACAGAAAAGATTAAATTCATAAGAAAGAAGAAGTTATTAATCACATATTTCGACATATTCCTGTGGCAAACACCATGTTTTAGCAGAAAAAAACCCTGCAGTCACAGTGCTGTAGAACAGGTTTTCATCATCTATGACTGGGCAAATTAAAAATATAACTTGGAGAGATTTGCTTTAAAAAACAAGAATTTTTTACTCATTTTTACTTGCAAGTTTCAACTAAGTACTTATATTCAAATTTTATTCCTTGTGAATGTCCTCACAGGATGGCTTTCATTAGCATTTTCAATATTTTGATTTCTTCCTTATGCTGTCACTAAAATTGCACTTGTCATCATGATTTTAAACACCTTTACCTTGTGTTCACCAACGTGTATGTGTGCTGTTGCTACTTTCAGAGAAGCACTGCAATTTGTAGCTATTGCTCAACAGTACTTGTTTGTGAAAATAAACTTTCTGACTGCAGTGCAGCTGCTTGGGTTTATAACATCTATTAAGTCAATATTTATAATCAGGACTGTATAAACAGCCCCTCCAGTCACTGGCACCTACTGAAGCATTAGAAGAACAAACTAAGATGGCTAAAGCCTAACTCTGAGCCTGTTCCTACTCAGTTGTACACAAAAGAACAGCAGGGATTATTCCCTGCTACTGAAGCCAAAGAGGATAGATTAACTTCCCTCAGTAAAGCTTCAGCCAGTCACCTCTAAATCCTTTGAAGGTACATTTAGGAGGCTAGAGGTAGATGGAAGGAGTGAAATCAAATTGCAGCCTCAGAGAAATCGCTCATTCAAACTTCTAAACTTGAGAGCAAGAGAACCATCCTCCGAATTGTACCAAAGCAAAACTAGTCAACTAGTTATAAATTGAGAGGAGCAAGCTAAGAATTAAAGAGTGTGGATGATCATGGACTTGGTGTTTGAGTCTTTCCCTGACTCTTTGATTCAGAGAGGTGTACCTTAAAAAACAGCAAAGCTGTCTGCCTCAGATTACTCAGACCGTTTTCTAAAAAAGCAGAAAAATTGCAAAGGATGTCCTCCAAAACAAAGAAAAAATTAAAAAAAAAAAAATAATAGAAGTGTCTTGTCATAAGAATTTTCACCATGATCTGGAAAACTGAGTCATATCATTTAGGAAAAAAAAAAAGGGCATTGATGCACAGTTCTGTGCAAGTGTGGTATGTTCACTGTACCATGAAACTGGGTGAAACCATTTTGAAATTAGAAAGCTTTCTTTAAGTAAAGATGTAAAAGCAAATGAACAAATAAACAGACAAAGCAGTGTATCAACAGTACTAATTGCAAAGTGGTTGAATCTGTGAAGGGTGAATGGAGTTTTATTTCCTACAGCAGGCTTTCATAACATTTCCAATAGCAGATTGGTGAAATTTGATTCCTGTCAAAAGATTTATGAAGAACTTCATATTTGTTTCAATGCATCCCTCAAATACATTTATCTACAAAAGCACCAACTTATTTAACAAATATTTTTTGTTATTTATTTCTAACTTTTAGTGATGAAAGCAGGCTTTTGTGCTGAGTTGGCAGCATTTTTCTAGTTCAAGAGATTGCTTTATTACTGTGAATCATTATCTTCCTAAACAAAAAGATGTTGCAATGCCTAACATTTATTTTTGATGTTTATGAAAAGAAGAAAGTTGAATAAAACAGTTCAAATGCTCAAATAAGAAATTATTTTAATCAGCCATTAAAACCAAAACCTGCTACTGTAACTGCCTGCATATGGTAGACCTGAATACTATACCATTTTCTAAGAATACTGAAGTGTCTTAGAAACCCTGATTTTGACATTTTAACTGAAGTAAATAGCACATTGGTTTATAAACTTTCTTATGTGAATGTGGTCTAGCTTAATAGGGTGTAACTGGAACACCAAGCCTGGAAGTAATACAGGTAAGCAACCTCATCGCAAACTTCAAGAGGGCAATTGCAGGGCAATGGCATATTTCCAAGCTACAGGACTCAACTATTTGCTGGAAGAGAATGATGAGATCAAAAAGATATTCCTCACTTGAAAGGCTCTTCCTAGAACAAAAATCAGCCAGAAAATGGTCCCTGTGGAAAGTAAGGGAAAAATGTGAGCCTCCCCACCAAATAAAGCTACTCACGTGAACTTACTTGGTGATTTAAAAATGCACTTTTTTGCTGAAGTAATCTGTTACTCAGTAAGAAGTGTCTTTTCTAAATAGATATCTCATTTGTGATGCTGGATCATTTTCACAAGAGAGAAGATAAAGAGCTCTCATTAAGCAATGTTTTGATGAATCTCACCTCCCCCACAGGGGAAAGCTGGGGTTAAGAGGGTTATGATCCTTTGCAGGGGTGATGCTTCAGTAAAAAAAAAAAGTAGATGACTCTGGGTTATGTGCAGGGTGTGAAGGGGGTGGCCCAGAGCAGAAAGTGTTGTCAAATTCCACTTTGACAATATGCGCTATCTCCCTTTTAATAAAAATAAAGTGATAAATGGGAATTGATGTATCTAAGCAAATAACTTAGCCCTGATTCTCAACTGCACCAAAAATACTATTTCAAACAGAACACTGGAAATGACATACGAAAAACTTCTCAAGGACCTCAAGAATTGTAAGGATGAAAAGCACAAAATCAATAGATAAAATATATTCTTCATGCTTTACTTGTTCTAAGTAGGGTGAGAAACAGCCTAAATCAAAACAATGTAAGATGTGTTGCAGAAATCCAAGGCACTGCCATCTGAAATGATGTGTTTGATTTTTTTTCTCTTAAAATAGTTTTTAAAATATGGTAAAGCTATTTTTCAACAGAAACTGTGCCCTAAAAAACATTTCCGATGTACTTTCTGTCTTGTGGAATTAGAAGATTGAGCCCCAAAATGAGATACAGCAATTTTTCTTATCTCTATCCATCAGCTTTATTTGTTTGGTTGGTTTTTTTTTCTGATCACAAGCATTCATTAATTAAGGATGATCACCACAAAATAGAAGTATTAAGGAATTAAGATACAATTCTCAAAAATTCAATGGACAGTGCCCCTACTCTTACTGCCTTTCACTGGTAGCACAGTAGATTATTCTCTTCTCTGAGATACGAGACCCGTTTTCAGCTTTTTATGTATGTTCTATGTAGGAATTTTTAAAGTATTTTGTGATGTCATCTCTTTGTGAGTGCAATTCTTTGTCTTTATTAAAAAAGCCTAAAAAGATTAAAGCATGGGCTATGTACGTCAGTTTCTTTGATCTGAAGTGTTTTATTTCTTTGCTTTGTTTCCAGACTTGTTTCAGCTGGACTTGAATATATTTTTCATTTTTCCTACCACTGAAAAAAAGATATATAAATATATGCATGCATAAATTCCTACAGAGAACAATATTCATAAATTCTTTTCTTGGTGGAACCTTTCTATTGCCACCAGCAGCTGTTGGTTTGCCAGAAGCTTTCTCTTTTAGTTTAAAGGCTTGAAAAGGATATCTCTATAGCCAACTGAAATTATTTATTTGCTTTATTATTCTTAATCTTTCATTCTGAACTGCAGAAGCTGGTAGGAACAATTCCACAATGGAATTTTAGTGATACCTATTAATATGTTATGTAGAAAATAGATGGTTTCATCATTTTATGCAAACATATTAATCATATTGGAATGTGCATATACCATCTGGCAACACACATAAAACCTGAGAACAGTGTGTGATATTGCTACTGCTAGAACTCCAAGCATGTAAAAATTTTACTGATACTTGCATTTTAAATCAATGCATTTCATGAAAAATGACAGCTATATGGTTTGGTAATTTTTCTGTGTGGAGGTGTCCTCAGTGAACATTTTAAGCTTTGGAGAGATATTACTGACTCCTTGCTGATTCATTTGTAATATTAATTACATGAACACAACAGCTCTCCCCATGATAGATAGGAAGTTGTTGACAGGAAGACTTTTTTCAGCAACGGAACACACAATCCCCACAGAACAGATTTTTCCTTTGGCAATGCATTCACTAACCCGGCCATGCCTAACAGCTTTTGGTAATTGCACTAAGAAGGTTTCAAACCAAAATAATGAAAAAAACCCCCACAAAAATATGACTGGGCACTGTAGGCTCTTTGTTGTTTTTTAGATTTTATGGTTTGTCTTGGAATCATAAAAATAACATGGACACAAATATTCAACAAAAAAACGAAAGAAAAAAAACCGAAAGAAACAAAATACTGCCAGACTAACAAAACAAGCAGTATTTCTCACCATGATAAGGTTTAATTTAGTGTCAGTACAACAAAACAAAGACTTAATCACCGTGGTCTAACTACCTTTGAGCAGGCCTCCAAAATGTTTCAATTGCTGTTAACCCTGTGTTTTGGTGAAGAGCTACTCTAGGCAATACCTCCAAGATCCCATCCCAACATTATTTCCTGTGATTTCTAGAAGCTGAAAGCAAGCAAATATTTGACAAATTTCTGCATGTTCTGGGTCAAACACATTTTATTTTAGTATGTCCTCTAGATATTTCAGATACCGTGTGGTGGTTTAAAAAACCAGTGTGACATCTGCACCATCCCACATTTTTCTTTTGAACAAAATAATCTCAGAAGTAGAGCCAGAAATCTTATTCTCACCCAGCTGAGGCTTAACTCAGTTTCTCTCTTTGCTGCTCACTTTTTAGTCAGATGTTTCTGGTACTGGTCAGGGAGGGAAATTACTTCCATTGTCAATATCCATCAGATAAGATGAGAATAAAGCAAGGCTCACCTTGGCTAAGTAGATACTCTGTGCATCAGATATTTTAGCAGAGGTGACAGACACTATAACCTATAACTATTTGATCCTGAAGGTAGATGTGTAAGGGGATGCTATGCGAAAAGCTGGAATGCATTTGACATTCTATTCATGAACTTGGCATCATTGCTCACTCAGATTAAGAAAGAATTAATCCTTGGCCCTGTCCCACAAAAGGCATGGTGAAAGGATGCAGTTTGTGCAGTAAAAAAAAAACCAAACAGTACGCTGCAGTGTTAAAGCTGGGGTAACACAAATTAGAATATGGAGTGCTCAGAGCACATTGATGAGAGTTTTGTAGGCAGCTTGGAAAAGGGGAGTTATAATAAAATATTAGGAGAACAACTTTGTTCCTTCCAAGCTCCAGCAGGTGGTAAGCCAACACTTTTCAAATTTTAAATTAAAAATAGTAGTGTTTTACTTAAAAAATGCACTTTCAGTGAGCTCTCTGTGACACCAAAAAACCTTTGCAGTGTCAATTTGCAAGAGAAAGCTTTTCCTGAGGTCAAATAGAGAGTTCAAACCTCAGTGAAACTGAAGGGAGCAGAAATATTCTTGTGATGTCACCAGACAGTTCCCAGCTTTCATGGGCAGGATGCTTGCTAAGGCATAATCTTTGTTTCTTCATGGCAGAATTCAGGGTATCTTTACATGATATTTCCAAAGACCGGTGGTTAAAAGCATGTGATTTTCACATATTAACTTAGCATTAAAAAATTCCTGTCATGTATATGCCTGCATGCAACATATTTACAAGGTAAGTGAATGGAATAAACACCATTATATTTATTCAATTTTCCAGAAAAAAAGGCTAATACTGTTAAAAAAAAAAAAAAGAAAGGGAACTGGAGAGTGGTCCTCCAGTATAGGAAAAAGACATAATTGTAAGCAGACTAATTTTGCAAAGCAAGCTAAAACAAATGCACAAGTCACTGCCTCTTGTACAAACAGTAGTTTCAGAATGTTGAAGTTAGTGTGCTTTAACTTAATTAAATGAACAAATATCATATTTTTTCCCTTTCTCTTCATCTAGTACCTTTGGCAGCCTTTGCAACACTGAAGCAGAGGGTGTCACCTGTGTCTTCATACACATTCTTTCACACACGCACTTATATACACATTAAGGATGCATAGTCGATTTATGTCCAAGGGCTGGAGAAAGCCAAAAATTCCAACCCCATACATTTTTTCACCTCTCTATATTACTTTTTTTCATAAACTAAATGTTCCTCTTCCCTCTTCTAGTGAACATTTTCTCAGAGGTTCAGTTTGCTTCAAATACAGGAGCTTTATTTCTCCTGTGGGTACTTAACAGCTATTTGGGAACATTTCTGTCTAGTGGTATTATGACATTACCAGCAAACTGATTCATGCAGTTGGTTTATTAACTTTGTGTGCTTTCTTCTTAAAAATGCTCCATTTTTAGATCTATTCAGAGCCAAAAAGGACCATTTTTTATAGTTTTTCAAATGAACATGAGGGAAATGTTTCTTTCAGTCTTCGAAATGAGAAGAAATTATTTGAAAATAAAAAGGAACAATCTAGATTCATTGTGTAGTGTAATATAATAATACAGAACAGCTAGAGACTGGAAAAGGACACATCTTACAGAAAATGTTACAAGGAAAGAATTTTTTTCCTTACTGGCTGAATCAATAAGGAAGGACATTATTTTTTCTTTCAGCTCATCTGGGATTGAAAAATTTCAGCAGGAACTAATTCTGTGGGTGAATGATCTGATATCACAGAGGTGATGGATTAAAGAAACAGAATTTATAGACAATCTTTTTAATGAAAAACACTGGAATGAAGTTAATTATCCTTTAGGCTATTATTTTTAGCCTACATGAATCTGAATGAACTTTTGATAACATTTTTTTACCTCTGAATAAGTGTTGCAAACGCCTTAGTGAGGGGATAATTGATTACTAAGCTTCATTTATTTTGATAGAAATTCTTTCATGTTTCCTGAAATAATAACTTGTGACTTCTTGGCAAGTTGCAGAAGATATATTTTCAGGTCTTTCAGTGAATTAGAGGGGTCATGAGATCTTTCTACCCACTAAATTACAGTGGCTGTGCAACACTTAACTAATAGAACAGTTGGCCATATCTACATACTAGTGATATTTGCTCAACCTGAATCAAAAGATAGTTATTATTCATCATTCAAAAAAAAAAAAAAGAGCATGTATTAACTATTCAATTACACTGCTTGGGATTTTTCAAAAACTCAGCTACCAGAGTAACAACTGGAGTTTGTAAAATCAAAAGCAGATTTCTTCTCATTATGAAGTGGATTCTTTGTGTAAACAAAAAAGTAAGACATTCTTATCTGTATACCTTTGTGCTATAGCATGGAATTGCTGTAATATGGAAAATTCAAAATGAACAGTTAATGACTCTCACAATGTGCCTAGTGATTGCTGTGATTGATAATTCTTATTAAAATCTTGAAAGGTGTGCCTCACAGAGATATTTTGTATTTTATAACAATCCTTCACAAGAACAGTAAACTACTGAATTTTAAAAAGCAGCCAGAGATCACATGTTCTACTGACAAAGACACCTGTGCTCCTAAATCACTGAAAGAACTTAGAGAAATCCATTATTTTCTGTTGTATGCTTAAAATGTTGGATTTCTCTGTATTTCTTGCTGCTGTACCAAAAGTATCTCACATAATATATCTTGGATGCTTTAAATTGTGATGTCCTGTGTTGAGGACTGACCTGCAGTCTTAGCACAATTGATACATCTAGTTGCTAAACTCATTACAAAAGATCCTGAAGTATTTTCAGGCTAATCTGCTTTTAGGATCCTCTACTGGAGCAATGTTGCCTTTCGCTGCTCATCAGTTTAATGAAGTAAAAAAGCTAAGAACAATCACTTTTGCTGTCACTGAAGCTCTGTCATTACTCAGTAACAGAGATATAAATCAGACAAGCCCATATTTCAATTAATTCCTTAATTAGAATTTCATAGTGGGAAGACTAGATCTTAAAATTGTTCCTATTAATAGTTTTAGGATTCATGTGGTTCAACATCCTAATTATTAGCCCTAGAGGGCAGGGGGGCCCAAGACTCTTGGTTGATATTCAAGGATCACCTGCTGCATGGTCAGGACTGATACATCCCTACTAGAAAAAAGTGTGGCAGGAGGGCCAGGAGACCTCCTTGGATGGATAAGGAGCTACTGAGGAAAATTCAAAGAAAAAAAGAGGTTTATAAAAGGTGGAAGCAAGGACAGGCGGCCTGGGAAGAATACAGGGATGTTGTCTGGGAAGTTAGGGACCAGGTTA
>JAOEHX010046712.1:15630-26136 GCA_025448015.1 Bolborhynchus lineola
GAAGAAATTCTTTAATGTAAGGGTGATGAGGCACTGGAATGGGTTGCCCAGGGAAGTTGTGAATGCTCCATTGCTGGAGGTATTCAAGGCCAGATTGGACAGAGCCTTGGGTGGCTTGATTTAGTGGGAGGTGTCCCTGCCCATGGCAGGGGCGTTGGAACTGGATGATCTTAAGGCCCTTTCCAACCCTGGCTATTCTATGATTCTATGATTCTACGATTATTTTTGAGAGATGTTTAACACCCTTCACAGCTACTAATGGAGTAGAAAATACTTTATCATGTTCATATGATCCAAATATATCCTCATGCTTCTTTCAAGATGCTAAACAGAAATATTGAATGAACACATCTGTCATTAAGAATTCTTCCACACTCCTAAACATCAGAATTTTATTATAGCTATTATTCAGACTTACCTTATTCCAGCTAGACAGAGAATTTGCTCTTTTGTTGCCTTAATTTCTTACAACCTATAACTTCTCCTTCTAGTTGATAGCTGTTGCTTGCTTCCCTTTTCTGCTAAATATTGCCTTTTAATTCGTCAATACTTCTTCCACTATTTTGTTGAGCCTGGAAGAGTTATAACTAATGTTGTCCTCTCTTTTGGATATATATTTATGACATTTTAGGTACTTCAGTTCTTTTTAAAAGAGCTCCAAGAATTATTTTTTTTTTAAAACTACTTTTCTCCTAATATATTTCCTTTCAGTTTTTCTTTCTCTAATTTAGGAAAGTAGACTTTTATAGCTGTTTTGACTGATGTAATATGCATGGTGGAGAGGTGACACTGTCCTGTTGTCCTGCAAGTACTTCCTAGTCTGGTGTGTATTTCAGTTCTCTAAGTGCTGCTGTATTTATACTGCTGCTTAGTGGACAAACGTGTAGATAGATCTGCAGAGGAAATGGTGTGGTTTGAGGTAAGAGACTCTAAGTCTTACCAGATCCTCTCCCTTCTATCTAGAATTTGCCCATCGAGGTGCACGCAGCTCCAGCCATGAAACATGGGGCAGATATGAAGCTATTGCACTTAGGCTAGATTCAGAAATTTTTTTTGGAAGATGGCTTTTTTGATTGTTAATTCTAGTTCACAGAATGTATAACCTCATTTCATGAGGCAACCAACAACTTGCAGTACACTGATTATTTCTTTTTTATCCATAAAAATAAAGTTTCTTACTGCCAAAATACTTTTGAGCAAGGGCCTTTTCTCAATGTTAAAAGAAATAAAGTCTATTATGGTTTAAAATCATGCACATTTCTGGCTACCTGAGACTTTCCACATCTATTTTCACTGAAAAATTTGTCTCGCCCTAAGCAGGGAAGCAGTGCATTACCCACTTATCCACTCCTTGTAAGCTTTAGATGAGGTGTGTTTGCTGTGATGTCTGTGAGGAATTGGCCAACATATGATGGTTTCATTCTAAATCTGCCATGGATCATTAATTTAATTTTTTTATACTTGTAAATAGAAAAATCACTGCCTTCAGTAGGGCATCAACTTGTCCAGTGGCTACCTGTGTAATCTCCTATATTTGATGCTGTCATCCTTCTTTCTTACATTCCTGCTACTGTTATTTATGGCTACCTACTATCTTATTAGCTTGTTAGAATAGGGTTATTTTCTTATGTCTTTGTATAGCACCGATGGTGACAAGAACCATGATCCTGAGATACTGTATAAATAACAGCAGGAACCCTTGCTGTGGAGATCATAGATATAGGTTAAGGCCTTTAACAGGAGGCTAAGGGGCAGCCTCATTGCTCTCTACAGCTTCCTGAGGAGAGGAAGTGGAGAGGGAGGTGCTGAGCTCTTCTTCCTGATATCCAGTGATACGATGTGTGGGAATAGTTCAGATCTGCACTAAAAGAGGTTTAGACTTGACATGAGGAAGCATTTCTTTACCAAGAGGGTGGTCAAACACTGGAACAGACTTCCTAGAGAAGTGGTTGATGCCTCAAGCCTGCCAGTGTTTAAGAGGCATTTGAATAATGCCCTTAATAACATGCTTATGCTTGCTGAGGCCTGAATTGCCCAGACAGTTGGACTAGATGATTGTTTTAAGTCCCTTCCAACTAAACCACTGTTCTGTTCTGTGCTGCTCTGTTCTGCTCAAAGTACACACCAAACTTTTATTTGGCCACTCATAATATGCATGGATTCCTCTCCAATTTCTTGAAATGGTAAATCCAAAGCCTACCACTGATTCCAACAATGTTTGGATGAAGTCCTGTAGAAATACACTGATCAAGGTTATTAACAAATGGCAGTGCTGGTCCAGGGTGGGTCCCTTTCCTCCAGGCACTTGTTTAATGTGAGGTTATTTCCATTACAGGGGCTGAAGTAAGAAAACCAACTAACAGTTGTCAAAGACCTCTCCAGGTTTCTTTGCAGAGGTGGCAGAAAACATGCCATTTCCATTTTTAATTCCTCTACAATGTGGCTTTTGAGAACAAACTCTTGTAACTGTCTTTGCACAGGGTCTGACCCTACATCTCCCAACAATGCCAGGAGCAATCTTCCTACCTTCTCTCCAACATTCCAATACCTGAAACCTGGCTGTGCACTCCTTTGCCATCAGGCATCTTATCAGAAGAAAAAAACCAGCTCACAGCAGCACCTGTCATGCAATGCACAAATCTTGGCAACCGAGATGTCTCATAGTCTCTGATCTATCAAAAACTGAACAGGCATTGTTAAAAACTCACCAGTCCTGTTTTAAACTGCTAGTATGATATTTGGCTGATTTTGGGGATACGTTATTGAAGTTGGAAAGTCTATGCAGTTTGCAAATCTCACAAAGTATTTCTGAGTCCCACAGCATGCTTACAAATCTCAAAACAGTTTCACCAATTAAATAAATGAATCTCGAATGAAAAACTCCAGCAGTTTCACTTGCAAATCCTGACTTTCTTTCTGCAATACAAGGATAAAGAAGGATTTACAAAACCTGTACTGTCAAGTACCAAAGCAGTTTTGATTCTCATTATGCCTTGTGGTTATGTTTGAAAGAATGGGCAAGCAGAAATTTACTGACAGGATCTCAAAAACCCAGGGAGTAAAATCCTTCCAGTAGGAAGAAAAAGGAACAGAGGAGGAAGCTGAATACTGCCCATGAAATTTTTTCCTCCCAGTGATGAGAGTAATTATTTGTTCACTTACTGGTTATGGCAAGATCAAGGAAACTCCTTAATCTCTCCTTAAAGATGTCAAAAACTGATGGTGTTAAAAATGAGTCCCCACTGAACAGGACAGAAAGGAATGGAATAGTTTAGTTGCATTTGCAAGGGAACCATAACAATCAAGTAGTGCAACCACCTAACCACTTCAGGGCTGACCAAAAGTTGAAACATGTTATCATTAAGGCGCATGGTCCAAATGCCTCTTAAACATAACAGAAGGGATGTTAAACACCATAGTTTTGGGTGGTTTTGTCACTGGGTATGTGAAATGTATAGTCTCAAAGGATGTCTAAATTAGAATTCTGAACTGCAGAAAAAGGTTTTTTTCCCTTATTATTGTTAATTTATATGACAGTAGTATGCCACATTCAGTTTACTTTTAGCCTTGGTGATTATTATTTCAGTAAATATACATTAAATTGTGCATACTCTTGATTCTTGTCCTTTTTCAAACCTTTTTATTATCTATTTTCCAGAAAATGATCTTAAGCTTTCAATGTTATTCTTAATTAGTAGACAGAGTTCATAAAAAGTGAAGCAAATTCTATATGTTTTCACTTGAATCTGCATGAAAACCGTGAAAAGAATTTTTGTCTGCATGATTTTATGAATTTCTAGTGCAGTTACCCATACATTTTCAGGTACATTCAGTACAGATATGTGTTGCTCATTTTAAACTGTCAAATTCCTTAGACCCTGCTCAGAAGACTGCACGAATGTGCCTAGCACCGTCCAAGATGCCCCAGATATCCTGCCTGACTTCCCACCTGCGCTGCAGAAGGACCTGTAAGACTGGAACTTCCCTATTTGCCAGATCAGAGTGGATGTCTCGGACACCCTGGTCATCTCTGCTATAAAACATCCAAGCGACAGCTGAACTAAATCAGAGACTTCAAAACCTATAATGGGATCTAAGATATTTGACACAGAGATGTTATACTGAAGATCCATAAATTGGAAGTTCAATTTGAAACTCAGCTGACTTCATATGTTCCGATTTATTTAGATTAAGTCCACCATAAATTTAATTTAACTGGAAAAAGGTAGGGAATCGTAAATTGGAAGATCACCAGTAGGACTTATTAAAAGTACATCCAGTCAAGCAGCACTGTTTGAATGCTGGATTTCAATGGCAAATTTTAGGGGCATGCATGAAACCACATCAGAATTTTATCAAGTGTTGAAGAAATTTATTTCTTCACAGATACACCCTCAAATTATTCTTCTTGTGTTTTACACATCATTTTGAACTTCACTCGTTAAGCCAGGAGGTTCTGACGTATCGTTGGTACTTCACATGGAATCTATACTATATTTTCCAGAATCTCAGTTTATACATTGGTTTCTTTTGTTATAACAATGGCACTGAACCCTTACCAATGCATGCAAAATTTGACTACTGTAGAGATGATACCATCAAAATCCTGGATCCATGAGAAATGTTAAGTCACTTGCTCATCCTTGTGGTGAAGATGCCAGGTGATGATCATTTGAATTGTGATATTGTGAAGTGAATCATACTTCCATATTGTGGCAACATATTGGATGAACCACTTCCAGAAAGCCAAGCCAAAGGGGTCCAGCACTGCTAGTGAAATTTAGGGACTTTATGGCTATTCAGAGAATACATGCTGCCATATATCAAAATCTGCACCCTGTTGGGCAGCGGTGTTTCATACTGATAGTTCCAAGGGATAGGTCTTAACATTGAATTGCTCTACCTTCAAGTGTGTGAGCTGATTCTGAGGTCCCTCTATGTTTAATTCTGACAGTAGTTTCACAACAGCTGACCTACACCTTCTGCTTGTGAAGGTCAGCGTACAAGGAAAGTTTAAAGGAAAGTAAAAATGCAGTACTTAGCAGTGAAAGTAACTCCTTCTTGCCCTCAAAGGTAAGCAGTGCAATTCCTGATACATGGAATTAATACTGCATAACACACAAGTAGCAACCTGGAACATAATTTGAAAAAAGAAACACATTTTATTCCTTTAGAATCTATCACCTACCATTTTTGATAAATCTGGAAGTATTCCTCTAGGGAAGAGAGGTATAATTTACTCTTGTAAAAGCATATCTTCCCTCATATTGTACAATAATCTCCAGACATTCTCAGCAAGATTAAATAAATGCTATTTTTAATAATGAATGACTAAGCACCAACATGGTAAAAATCAAGGTAACAGATGTATTATTCAGGTACATGATCCACAGCTATTTGAAACCAATTGGCTTATTGATCTTATCTAGTTCAATGGCTTTGGATCAAACTCTAGTATTTACAGGAGCTTTTATTTGCAAGGCATTTAGAAACAAGTTCAGATAAGAATTTGCAAGTGGCATGAATGTTCAGCCTACTGATAAATTTAAAAGAACAGACAATGCATAAATAAACATTTATAGGTCAATGTTTATCATGTTCCATAATGTAACTTTGCAGAGCTTTCTGTTAATAGATTTTTCATCACAGCTATATCACTTTAAAACTGTTTTTACTTACTGCCTAATATCCAAAGCGGCAGGGAATTAAACAGCAGTAGCAAAACAAAACGTTGTTATTTGATTAAAGGAAATTATCTCCTAAGAATTTTTCATGTTGCCGCAGTGTTCCTACTGGTATTGTATTATGCCAGAGATACGAGACTGAACTAAGATTTTTCTTGAGTAGCATTAGATGGCAGTCTTGGATGTGTTGTACAGTGAACACCGAAGGTACCAAAATTCAGGAAAATGATATGTTGGATGAAAAGCTGCTTCTACGGTTGTACTTGGCATTCTTGTTTAAATGGGTTTAGATGCCATAACTTCTGTCATCTGTCACAATAACAAAGCTCTGGTCTGAAAAACACAAAAGGAAACATTAGAAAAGAATTTTTTTAGACCCATTGGAAAAATATTCTCTAGAATAATAAAGGCATTTTTCCTTCTTATTATTATTTTAGTAAATGATCATAGGTACTTCTTGTAGGCTTATCTCCAACTTTCTTTTCTTTTCTAAATAGCCGTATATACTTTTAAGGCCTTCAGAAACCCTTCTGCTACAGCCCCTTAGAAAATCCAATAAATAACCATTTATGTTTCATCAGCCCATTGAAACTGGCTATTTCCTTTGAAATTGTTTTCTCCAAAGTTGTCCATAGTCCACAGTCCTGAGATACAACAAAAAGATATTCAGAGTATAGATTAAGAAAGCAAAGGCAACCTCATATCATGGTTTTTTTCGTGTGTGTTTAAGCTCCTCCAATTATGGCAGCTGCCAATGTCTGTTCTAACAGCTGGTCATCGCATATGGTTTCTGGCCACAGCTCTTTATCCTTGGCTGGTGTCCTTGCAATAGCAATTTTGAAAACTGGTGGACAGTCAAGCTTGGATTCTGGAGCTTGCTTACTCATACAATACGTTCAGGACTGGATGTAGTAATGATTGTCTGCTCTGAACACTCTTTGATGGATTTCAAGCTTGGTGTGTGCATCACTCATTCCTTCTCCACATTTTTCAGGTACTTGAACTTCCTTCAGGATAGTGCTTCTACAGAATGCTAATAGGTAGAATACATTTCTGTGATGTAGTTGCTCAGGTCAGATTTAGAGCTGTATGCAATGGAAAGAAGCATCAGATTGCCACCACAAGTTATTGGCTTAATGCTTAGTGTGATGCAAATCAATAGGAAGGTTTAGAAATAAATCTGATCACCCATTTTAGCTTTCACTGTCGAGTGGTGTTGGACTATATGGCCTGGACTCATTATGGATGAAAATCAGCTGGAGAATGAGCTCTAGGTCACACATGATGTACTCAAACTGCCTAAAGGCATTCACTCCTTTGGACCAGCTAAATACTCATAGTCCAGAGGTGGCACAAGTAAATGAAGATGAAGAGAAAAATCACAAAATCATCACAAAGAGCTTGATTCACTTCAATAAAAAGACTGGATATCTTACCTGTATTTGGTACAAAAGAGTTCATTTGTTTTCTTATAATTTTATTAGCATTAATATTATTAGTAATAATACCTCCTAACTTCTATGAAGAACTCAGTAAATCTCACGGTGTTTTGCAAAACAGGATCCTGTCATTATTCCTACTGTACAGCTACAAGAAATAGTCATAGAAAAGATTATGTGACTTTAGAAAGATGTTCTTGAAGGCCTTTATTAGATCCAAAATAAAACCAAGACCAATGTAATTACAGTCCAGTATACTGTCTACTACCCCATAATCTCTTTTGGCACAACTCGTTTGCCTGCTCTACACAATATAAAATACCTTATTATTGAGATTTATTACTTTTTCTTGTTAGTGGAGGAAATAATCTGTATGGGGCAAATTATGCTGTTACAGAGCACAATATAGAGTTGTATAAAGAAACCCAAATCTGTCTGCTTTCTGGAACTGAATTCCATAGAATAGAAAGGTTGGAACTAGATGATCTTAAGGTCCTTTCCAACCCTAACTATTCTATGATTCTATGATTCTATGATTCTATGACATCTAATCCAACCCCCCTGCAATGAGCAGGGACATCTTCACCTTCACCAGGTTGCTCAGAGCCCCATCCAACATGATCCTGAATGTTTCCAGGAATGGTACATCTACCACTTCTCTGGGCAAACTGTGCCAGGGCCTCACCACCCTCATAGTAAAGAAGTTTTGTCTTATATCTAGCCCAAATCTATCCTTTTAAGTTTAAATCCATTACCCTTTGTTTTATTGCAACAGAGCCTACTAAAAAATGTGTCCTAATTTTTCTTATAAGCCCCCTTTAAAAATTGAAAGGCTGCAACAACATCTTCCTGGAACCTTCTCATCTCCAGTCTGAAGAACTTCAACTGTCCCAGCCTTTCCTAACAGGAGAGGTGCTCCATCACTCTGACAAATTTTGTAACCCTCCTCTGTACTTTCTCCAACAGGTCCATGTCTTTCCTACACTGAGGGCTCCAGAGCAGATGCGGTACTCCAAGTGGAGTCTTACCAGAGAAGAGTAAATGGGAAGAATCGTAACCCTCCCCTCTCAACATGCTGGTCATACTTCTTTGGTGCAGCACAGGATCTGGTTGGCTTTCTGGACATTTTATAAGGTCTCCTAGACTTATATATGTTCAGCTTCCTCAGGTGGTCATGAACCTGATCTTCTCTTACAATGGGAGGGGCCTTGCTCCCCCAGTCCCTGTCTTGTAGTCTATCCACTGAAGAAGCGTGGGAAGAGAGGTTACCAGTGAAGACTGAGGCCAAAAGTTGTTGAGTACCTCAGCCTTCTCTTCATCTATTGTTACCAGTTTGCCATTCATGTACATTGGGGATTCACCTTCTTTCACCTTCCTTTTCTGGCTGACATACCCATAGGAGCCCTCTTTATTATTCTTTGCATCCTTTGCCAAGTTAAGTTCCTTCTGTGCCTTGGCCTTCCTGAACCCATCCTTTCAAAACTATGCAGCATCCCTATATTCTTCCCAGGATACCTGTCCCTGCCAAAGGGCATTTCCCTCTTGCCCTTTGGTTTGACTAGTGCATCACTCTCACCTTCCTTTCCTAATTTCTTACACTTGGTGATCGAGAGCTCTTGCACTTTCTGGAAAGCATCCTTAAAGAGTTAGAAGCTCTGTTCTTCTCCCTTATCCCTGAAGGCAGTTTCTGTGGGGATCCTATTGACTAACTCCTTGAACAGATGGAAGTTTACTTTCCTAAAGTTCAATATATGTGCCCACATACATCCCTGCTGCTTGACTTCTCATTGACTGGCATTTTGGGTGTCTTAATACGGCAACACCTTACACAGATATAAAAGAAACACAATACACAAAAAATCAAGATCATAAATTCCCAGAAGACGAAAAACTTAATAGTCCAGATCACTCTGCGGTTCACTTTTCCTTTCTCTGAAAATGGGAACAATAACTATTATCTTTATAAAGAACTTACTTGGAAACATTTAGCTGGAAATTGCTGAGTAACAGCTAGAGACCGTTCTCATAAATGAAAAATTTCATGAGCCTAAAATGTCTGAAGAATGTTGCCAACACATGGCCAAATCAAGGAACTTCAAAAAGCACTTAGGAACCACCCTTTGCAAGTAATCTGTTTTTCAGATGCCTAAAGTCTTGATACTTAAAATCAGATGCTCAGAACTTTCAGTGACTTTGCAACATTTAGGTTCAGAAATACATGCAGAGCCTGTTCTCTGGAACTGTAGTTCTGGTTTGATTCAAATACTGCTGTCTGATAAATGCAGTGAATCTCTTTTTTTCTGATTCAGTCTCCTTTTTGAGGGGGGAGGAAGAAGGAGGAAGTGCTTCATATTTGTCAGATGGAAATTTTAGTTAACTTCTCAATAGGAAGACCATGGAATTCATGGTATCCCAGCTCCTTTATGACTTCTTGAATTTTGTGTGGTTTTTTTCTTTCATTTGTCTTACCCTAAAGTAGACTTCTAAACTAGACCAGTTCAATCAGACTTTTATAGTGCCTAGTTGTCTACCTGTATCAACAGCAATGTTTGACAGTCTCACACCCAAACACCTATATAATAGACAGTTGATGCTACATCAGATTAATTCTACCCATGAGTGACCTAACCCTGAAGTTGCGGTGAGAAGGAATGTTATTTTTGGACCAAAATAAAACCATTATTTACCCAAGGTTTTTTCCTAATTGAAATTTCCATGAAGGAATTTTTAGTTTTGATGAACTAGCACTTTCTAACATATTTTTTCTGTTATTTGACAAAAAAAAAAAATTACTTAACTCACCCAAGAAGTATGAAAACAAAGGTCTAAATGGACAACAATGGACTTCCCAGCTCCAGTGCATTTCATACGCTCTAACCTCGTGAATTACTGTATTCTGTGTAGTTTGTGGATGACGGCATGGTTTTACTTCTAGATTTTGATGAAGAACATATATGATTTTTTTTAGGGTAGGTCTTATATTTTGCTTCCTCAATTACAAGTTTTATTTTCAGCAAATAAATATATTTACAGAAATTATATTTTTTTCTTTAAAAGGTCTGTCTATTACTGAAAGATTTTAATTTCCAGTTTCTGTAATCATGAAAGGTCATATCCTTAAATAGCAGAAAAACTTTCAGAAAAATAGAAAGATTAGGAAAAATCTAACTGAAGTTGTTACTTTTACAACTTCTGAATTTCATTTGCAACTTCATTTAGATTAATCCCAAAAATACTGGTAACACTCTTTGCAGGTTCTTCCAAGCCTTCATAATGCTCTGAAATCCTGTGGAAATGTCCATACTTTATATTTTTTAAAATAGAATTTGAATTCGACATAAAATTTACTGCAGATTTTATAGGAGGGAGACTAAAACTAATGT
>JAOEHX010046712.1:37066-50122 GCA_025448015.1 Bolborhynchus lineola
TCACCACCCTCACAGTAAAGAATTTCTTCCTCATATCCAATCTAAACTTCACCTGTTTAAGTTTGAACCCGTTACCCATTGTTCTATCACCACAGTCCCTAATGAAGAGTCCCTCCCCAGCATCCCTATAGGCTCCCTTCAGATACTGGAAGGCTGCTATGAAGTCTGCACACATTGCAGCCGCCTCATGTTCATTTTCTCATCAACCAACACCCCCAAGTCCTTCTCCTTAGGGCTGCTCTGAATCTCTCCTCTGCCCATCCTGCAGCTGTGCCTGCGATTTTTCTGACCCAGGTGTAGGACCTTTCACTTGGCATGACTTGGAAGAAAGAGAAGCAATATGTTTGTTAAGGATAGTCACTATCTGTGTAAAAGTAGGAGATACTGTTAGGTCTGGTAAGGACAGAGCCATAGTGCAAAGTGTCTAAAGGACATGAAGATATGATGGGAGAACATGTGATTTCCAGACTGGAGAGAGGAAGAGAAGAAATAATATAAAAGTGGCTGCAATACAGAACAGCTACAAAACAGGCTAAAAAAATGTAAAAGGATCTTGCAATATCACATGTGAGAAAAACAACAATGATAATATTAGAAAAGAAAATGAGCAGAGGCATATTTTACTTAGCTGAGACAGAATTGCTGTCAAAATGTCTGAGTCTTAAACAGCTGGTGCTTTATAAATGCTGTTATCTAGGTAAAGCTGATGTTTTCTCTTCTTGTCTTTCTTCTTCTCTCCCTTCCACACTTTTTTCTTTCCTTCTCCTTCCTCCCTTCTTCTCTCCCATCAGTCAGCCTTCCTTAGGCAGCTCTTTTCCTCTTCCCAGCATTCATGTATACTCATCTTCACCAGGAAAGGTGATTAGTCTCCTTGGTTTCCAAAGTTAGGGGACTTAGAGGAGGTCCTGGGATCGAAGATTCTCCATTTTTCTGGTTGAATGCTCTCCTGATGCTCAGGAAGTGGATAGCAATATCCCCTCAACCAGTGCAGCAAGCTGGACTTAATGCCAGAGGTTTTGCTTCAAAGTGACAGGTACAACGGATTGCATCTTTCAAAGGGTACATGCACAAGTGTTAGGATTAAACTGCTTCAATGCCAGTGTTCAGTGTCATGTCAAGAAGTCTTGCCTAATCTCCAGTGGCAACTGCAGAAACTTATTGGTCTCTCCTAAGTTTTGTGTCATATCTGAAGCACTCACTATACAACTGTTTTGCATGTTTTATGGCATCTGAGCTGGCTTCAGGTGCCCAGGTTTGGGCAGCTGAATCCTCAAAAAGAAACCCCAAATTATCAAATACTTCTACAGATATATTATCATGTGCGACCAGTTCCTGTGGGGGTAGACAATAGAAGAGTTTCAGATGTCTCTCTGTTTTCTGTAAGCTAAATGTCTTCTGCAGGTGTTTTTCCTCTTTGAACTTCAGTAACAGAATGCCGTCTCGCTTTCACTTCATACTTTGAAGTACTATTTTGACTCTTCTAGCCTGCTCTCCATTAACTTCAGCAAGCATTGGCTGAGGTCTGTTTGTCTTTAAATAGACCTTGAATATACCACATGGGATGGTATACTCAGTCAGATGCTGATACCTAGTTTTCTATCCCTCAGTAGAACTCACCTAATTGAAGGATATATTTGGAGGAAATGATAACAGCAAATACGAGAAAAAGGCTCAAAAGTAAAAAAGAAGACATTTCTAACTCCTTACACAGTTTTAAACCATCAGAAACTACCATCTGCAGGTAAATTCAGAGAACAGTAAATAAAGAAAGATATTCCTAACATACAAACTTAAATAGAGTTATATATCCCATTGCATAAAGCTAGAATTTTTAGGGCAGAATAGAACTAAATTACATAGACGTGTTCTTACATCTCCATGACAAAGAAAGCCAAGATCTGTTATTATCTAATTAATCATGAAGAAGAAGAAATTAGGAAAAAACAAAACACATATGCAGATACATACACAGATATATTTTTTATATATTTTCTTAAAGTAGCTCTTAAAAATTAATATATTACTCTGCATTAATAGTCCTCTAATACGATTGCAGCAGGTCAAAAGATTTCATACCTTTATGCTCAATTACAATGGCCTACCCAAAAAAAAACCTGAAAGAAACTCTTTGTACTTGTCTTAGTCAGCTGAATTTACCATGTTGCACCAACATTTTATGTCATAAAGATTCCTCTCTTCACCAAAATATCCTTAGGATATTGCAATTCACTTTTAAAGTATTCCATGTTTGATTTTCTTAAAAATGCTGGAATATGCTGGCTTCCCTTTTCAAGACATTCACAGTACTACTTTGCTAAATTGTTTGGAGTTACTGCTGCAGATTACTGAAAGCTATTATGTGAGACCACCTGCAAAACTTAAATGTGATTAGAATAATTGAGAGAAAGTGTGTGAATATGTGCTATATTTCTCTAATTACGTTACAAGGGCAAGCCCACGGCATAATTATTACAAGGTGGCTTTTGAAAAAGCTTTGCTGCTTTATTTCCCTTTCTTCATATAGAGAGGAGTCACTGCCATCAGATTTCTTGTTAGGTGGCCCTCCAAAATCTGAGTCCAAGAGGTCACCAAGTCCTGTTAAATAGGAGTTTAAATAAAAAAGGTACACTGAAAAAAAGGACCCAATGTTCTGCATTATTTATGCTGTTTAGGCTATTAAAATCCTGTTAAACTGATCCAAAGCAAACGCTAGAGAGAAGAACAAGACCTTTTGGAAAGTGTAGAATCACACCAGGTGGATCTGCATTAAAATTTCATTTCAGATGATGAATATGTTTTTAAAGTTGATATTTATTGACAAATACACAACTTACCATGGTTTGGTCTGCAACACAGGCTGGTCTCAAAACACGCAGACCAGATTTCTTCATTTCCTAGATGAAATTAAGCCAGACAATTTCCTCCAGCTGCTAAAGCACATTCAGTCCATTGGACCAGGCTAGAGCTACTCCAAAGTAATATTCCCAAAGATAGAAAGTGTGAATGTCATCTCTGATATTCAAAATGAAGAATCTCCAATCTGGAGGCAAGTTAAGATTTCTTAACAGTAACTTCTGTTAATAATGGTGCTCTGGGAATGAGTGCTTGTTTGATACTAAAGCCACATGATCTCACCACCACTATTCCAGCAGAAGTGTGCATTTTGCTTTTCTACAAATATTCAGGTAACTTTATTTCAAACCTTTGTGCTGGCAAAATCACAGTTTTGTGAATAACATAAAAAAAAATCACATTAGTACAGAAGACTAATGCATATGAGAAAACAAACTGAGTTAGAACCTCACATGGCTGACTGCGAGGAAGACCACATGTGTCCCCAGTCCTCCCAGTTTGTATAACGTTTACTTTCTCTATGTTATCTGAATTCATCAACTATATTCATACATTTATTCTCTGTTTTGGTGTAAACACATTCTTTCTTACATAGATTTCATCCATTCATCATTTCAGACCTAGTTACATGCAAGAACCAAGACATGTATGTTCAGATGGGTCTGGTAAGGACCATTTGTGTGACAATGGCTATCAAGATCTTATCTCTTGTGATGTCCTTGGCTGTCAATGACAAACTGATTTTTAGATATGCCTTTTATTTGGGACATTTGACATTATTATTTTACTTGACTTGTCGCACATTTTGAGTGAAATTCCCAAATTTGACTTCTCTTTTGTTTTCCTTTTTTGGGTAGTTTAAGGTTCTAATCCTTTTCTTATCACCACAGCTTTGGATCATCTTGCTCTTCCACTTCTTATCTGGTCATTTGAATGACACCACAGACAAAGTGCTCTATATTTCTTAAAGGATACTATTTCTTTAACATCTTTTTATTTGCCACTACTGCTGGTGCTATCAAACACGTGCACACTTCTATTCATAAATAATCCAGACCAATCTTCATATTCTTGCTCCTATTTTCTAAATCTATCACCTCTCACCTTTCATGTGCTACCAAGATGTTTCAAGACTGTGCTGTCAGAGCTTCTGACTCTTGTTCCCCTGTTACATCCTTGATTTCTTTGTGCCTTTTTCCATGCCAACCCTCACATTTGACAGCGACTACCAAAATAATCCATGAAGCTGTCTCACTGCACTTCCAGTTCACCTTCCCCAGTGCCTTAAAATGCTTAATAACAATTGAGCTGCTGCGGGAATGCTACAACCATTCCATCTATTGCTGCCTTATTTTTTCTCATATCTCTTTTACTTCTCTCCAGCCTCTTAGATTGAGATTTTTAGTTCACTGGGGCAAGAGCATCTCTTTAAACATAAGGCAGGTCCTGTTATCCCAGCCAGAGAGCTCTTCACTGCTGTTGGATGATAGCGTTCCTGCAGGAATTTCTAATGAATACTGATGCATTTTTAAGGCTCAGACTGAAGATTCATATCTGTGAACAGCTGAAATTAATTGGACACTTGAAATTGAGCTACTTTTAAGGAAAACATCAGCATCTAAAAATAAACCATACCTTTGGTTTTGACTGGACTAATTTAAATATGCCATTAGATCGTTTGTATTTCCATCTTGGGCTTAAGCTGCTAAAGTCGATGATGATGACTTGGTTCTTAAACTGCTTTCCAAATTTTCTTGGCATTTCATACAATACAGAATGTGGGGGGGTTTGTTTGCTTGTTTGTTTTTAAATTTGCTGTGAAAGATTTATTCTTGAAATATATATCTTGAATAATTTAAGGTAAATTCTGAGTCTGGTGGATATCTTCAGTGTGCAAACTACATCGCAATTCATACATGGACACACTGCAGAACCCATAAATTCAGTCTATGGTAGCATCCTTATTTTCTCTGCTGGTGTTCTTCTGCTACCAAAAAACCCCAAAACCTTCTACTAGACTTTATTGATCCATCAGAATCCTATTCTTCTATTTTAAGGAAGTAGCATTATTTCTTGGACACAATTTTGTCCACTTTTGCTGTATAAATACAGGTTTTGTGGCCCATCAAGATCTTGTTGATGAAAGTTTAGGGGTTACATGTATGACTCTTCTCAATAAGTCCCATAAATTATTCAGTATTAGGATCCATTTGCACAACTAAGACATCTTAAGAATATTTCCTATATCTGAGTTTGTCTCTAAAAGTGAAAGATGCAACGGAGAAAGAAAAGGAAGCAGTAAGGGATATTCTTGTATTCTAAACCTGGCAATAAGAATGATTTGTGAACCACCCCCTGAAAATGCCTACTTTTCACAACTGAATATCAAGAAAGGTCAGAGAGACCTGCTCAGATGTTGCTATTTAGCTTTTAGATTTCCAAAATTAAGTGAGATGAACTGCACTTTATATGACTTATGTGGAACAGCATTTTTCAGATAGACAGAATTCTAAAAATAGGAGCTTTGGATATAAATGCACTTTCAACAAATTGTTGCTGCAAACTCTGAATAAAATCAACACTTCTAATAATAATAAAGTTATTCACTTGAATTCACGGTCTTAATAAGGATCAATACTTCCTATGCAAAACCTGGCAGTAATCTAGAATATCAGAGTTGAGAGATTTTGAGAGTGTTGATCAGTTATTACACATAAACAATCATTGGGAAAATATTAGTTGTTATTTTGTTGGGGTTTTTTATCATGTTTGACTCATTATTTGGTGGATTTTACAACTGCCTTGTAAACACTGAAAACATGGAGGTTAAAACAGATGTTAAATGTGCTTCTTTAAGGTAACATTCTACCTGAAAAAGAAGAAGGAGGGATTATATTTGCCCTGAAGTAGCAGATTAGGCAGTGTTAGCTTCGAGGTCATGCTTTTGCTTTCAACATTTACTTGAAATTCTTTCCTTGTATTAGCTTGATACATGCTGACTAGGACATCAGTGCAGTTGTGACATTTAATAGAATGTTTAATGTAATGAATTCTTTCTTTTTAACCATCTTAATTGAGGCAATAGCTCAAATTTTAAAATAGTTTTATAAAGCCTACTCCTGCATTAAAGCCAAAGGTGCAGATAATCAGGTAGTTTTTGAACCACTCCATTTGATATACATTGAGGGTTCTCTTGTGCCACACATCTAGCATAAATTTCTTGCCTTTATTTGTGCAAGAAAACCACAATTCCAGGATTTTTTCCATGCTGCTTTGCGCTGCCAGCAGACATGTCTCCTCTAGGAAACAACTCCATGCTTCTTTCCATATTAATCTTTGTACTTGGAAAAATATTCTCCAAAAATGAATTTATCGAGTCAACTCCCTGGTGACAAAATTTATCATGAAATCTCACTTTTCTTGAGAAGCATAAGGGAAAGGATGGGGACTGAATGCAGAAGTGATGGGCTGTCTTTATACAGGCATATCATTCTGAGCAAGCAAATGTCGATCTTCTCATTTGACACCCTGAAATTGTGTGAGGCATTTCACAAAGCAAACTTGCATTTTTGTCTTTACCTAGAATTCAAACTAAATTCAATATGACATGGAAAATGTCTAAAGAGAGACAAGAGTAAGGGCAAAGAAAAAAGGTGGTTGAAAATGACAGTAATAATTCACAGACATGATCAAGGAGTTAAGAGGTGCGAGATGTAGTTTGTCTGCATAGCTGAACTTGTGTACTGATTGTAGATAGCAGGAATAACATTCAAGTAGATGTTAAATAAGATTGATATGACATTGGCCCCCTTGGAGAACTTTCACTCTGAATTACTGGCCTTGTCATTGAAGTATACTCAAAAACTTTGATTAGAGATCAGCAAACCAACCTTTTGTGCTATTCAGAGTGACAGCAGTTCTGATATTTTCATCAAAACTCTTATATGACATATAGTGTCACATGCAACACCTGGATCAATAAAGATCTGTGCCAGTCTCAAGCTGTGATTGAAAGCCATTCTCTGTGTGAGTGTGGAAAGCTGTTCAGTGGTACTGGGGTGGAGAAAGAGGTTTGGTGAAGGGTAAATGAGCTGTTTGTTATCAAGTGGATTTGATTCATTATTAGTCTTTTGAAAAGCTCATACTCTGAAGACAGGTGAATGTCTAATGTGACAGATTGGCTCCCTTTTTCACTTTGGGTAAAGAAATCATTTTCAGCTTTCATCATGAGTGGCACAAACGCTCTTACTGGGAAAAATGCCCTTAAAAGCAATGTTCCTTTACTTCACAAAGAAGTCCACAACAGACAATTATCACACATCCATCTCCAGCTACCCTCCCATGTAATCCCCTTTTACCTTAAACAATCAGTTGACATATTCAATGACATTTTTACATATCTGCTAGAGATCTGCTTACCTAGACAGCTACTTCAACAAGCTGTTAGGGGTTCTGTGTTTCAAGAAGGGTCATGCTTCTGTACATACAAAACCCTCAGCATTTGCACTCTTAGCAGGGACAGAAACACCTAGACCAGTCTCCAGCCATTGGTTTCTCTATTCAAATGTCATATACGTGTGCATTCAGTGTCATCTGAAGTGCTTTGAGGTAACCAAAACCACTTCTCAAAGTTGGCAGAAATAACATAGGACCTCTGGGAGACCCATGCCGGACAAGAAGAGTGAGCAGTTGCTATTTATCTAATGTTCTGGCAACTGAAGTGAGATCATAGCATGAAGATCAGCCTGAGATCAAGAAATCCATGTTCTGATGTCTGAGCTCAGATATCTATTTAGATGTGTCCTTTTAGCAAGAAGAGATTTAGTCAAGGTAGTGAACAAACCCTAGTGAGCAATTCAGCTCACTCTAGAGTGGACACCTAGGACTGGATTCAGTAGACTTCTAGTGCCATGTGAAACATCTTAGTGTGTTCAAGACAATACAGGCTTAAAACTGTGACACAGGACAATGACTAAGAATCTTATTCTGGAGTAGCTTCTCCTTCTGGAAGTTGAAAGGGCAATTGAGGGAGGGTACTTAAAAATAAATGCGTGAAGCAGAATCCCATCTGTACTGGGTCACAATGAACACAGTTCACTTTCTGAGCTGAAGATACAGGTCTTAATTTTCACTGGGTATTGCCTTACATAGTAATAAATATTGGAAAAGGCAAATGAGCTTCAGTCAATCATGAAAAACATGTGACTGGCCAAATACTTCTAGATTTTGCTTATAGGTATGTGCTGCCTGTCATTCATTGCAAAAGCATGGGAGAGGTTGCACTGTCATTTCACTGATTTTTGTTTCACTCATTTTTTTTTTTCTCTGAGGTTTTTTTGGTCTGTTTGAATCAAGTGATCAAACAAGTAACCTTCCAGAATCTTTCCTGCTTTCTTATGGTACCTTTCCACCAACACAAATCAGAACTTAGTGCCTTCCTTACTCTCTGTTTCCTGAATCTGTGATCTCAAAACTTTGACCCTTATCACTTTGACCCCACTATCTTCCCAGAAGTCTTTTTCATCTTTTAAAACTTAACATTACAGCTTTATTAACCAGAATATCATATAAACACCCTAATCTTTGTAGACAACTTACAGCCATCCTCAGTCCATGACCTCAATGGCAGCAGCACATGCACACCATAAGCCAAATCCAATTCCAACACCACAATGGCTCCAGGCCCTCAGGTAAAGCTAGATCTCACACATTTTCAGTGACATAATCATTCTGGGGGCTAATTTATTTATTTATTTCCTTTTTTTAAGTATGCAAGCTGGAAACAATCCATGGCTGAGGTCAAGCTCTAAGGAAGATTGATTTTTTTTGTGGTACATGAGGAATCCGTTATCTTTTAGCTCCTTTTTGAACTCCTCCTGAAATGGATAAAAGCACAGCTTTTCAAGTTCTCTGATTGAAAAACATAAGAAGAATAAGATTCACAAATATCTGTCTTCTGCAGTCACAGAAAGTTCACCCCGGCATACTGTGCCCTTAATTCCATTCTTGTCCTTCACCATCACTGTGCTTTTAGTGATAACCTTAATCTTGAGCCCAAGAGGAAGAATTGATCACATGTTGAATCCCTTGTGTATCCCCGGACACAAGAAACTCCACCTCAGAAGCTTTGCTTTTCCTCTCTTGCATTCTACTTTTGCTTTCTGTTGTATTATATTTGCCCTTTTAACAGCTTGGAGTTTGGAGATTTACATTCTTTATGAGTCCCTCCCAGCACCCTTATAGGCCCCCTTCTGATACTGGAAGGTTGCTATGAGGTCTCCATGCAGGCTGAACAGCCCCAACTTTCTTTCTTGGCCTTATAGTTCCCAATCCTGCAAACTGAACCATAACAGGAACTTCTCTCTGGGGTGATTTCTATTGTTGTTTTATGCCCTCTCTTTTATTTTATGATTTTTATATATTTTTTGTTTAATTTATTTTTTTTTATTAGCAGTTTATAGGGATGCCTTAAAGTATATAGGTGTGAAAATAGTGGCTTCAGAAACCAATTGTAGGACCTGTCCCTGCTTCATAAGGTATTTTTCTTTTTTATGGGCAGTCATCTCCTTTCTCACCTTAAAACCAACAGTGTTTCTAACTGCCATATTCAGGCACCTATTTACTTGATGCTGGTGTAGGCTTTTAAAGCTGTATATATGTTAGGCTTACATTGGTTTCCAAATCTGGGTCGTTTTGGCTAAATGAGATTGAAGGTGCACACATGCATAGTTCAGACAGCATTTTGAAGGGGACAGGGCAAACAAATTTTAGTTGAGGCAA
The DNA here is from genome assembly GCA_025448015.1 of Bolborhynchus lineola. Lineage (NCBI taxonomy): Eukaryota > Metazoa > Chordata > Aves > Psittaciformes > Psittacidae > Bolborhynchus > Bolborhynchus lineola. Next base: position 46,700 of record JAOEHX010046712.1, read on the forward strand.
GATGGGTGCTGTAATCTTCTGCTGCTGCAGTATAAAACTGTACCCAAAGTTTAAAATGCACATGAGGAATGAGAAGCGAACTTTTAGGGAAAGCTCCTGAACATTGGTCCTTTCAAGAAGTGGTGGCTACACAATACACCAAGTGTGATCCTGGGCGTTGTAGCTGTGTAAAAGAAGCACAGGTCAGTGACCTTAGTATGATCAAATTTAGATCCATTTTCTTACCTTTCTGATGAAGATCAGCAGGAGTTTGAGAATACATTTCTGAAAAGCACTGTAATCTTGCTGCTAGAAACATCATAGTCTACATTGACCAAATTCTGTTTCCATTTGAAGGCACGTTAAGAAACCTAGATCACACCTTCCTTGGCATGGAGGCTTGCATGGTGAAAACCTAAATCTCAGTGATTTTCCAGTTCAATACTGTGATTTTTTTGGACTTAATCTGAAGTATATCATTCAGTGATTTGAGATACTTCCTGAGAAGTAGACACAACATTTTCCACACAAATCCTATGTAACAGCAGCAGACACACTGCAATACAGGTGTGATGTACCATGTGCAGCTTATTCTCTAGAAAACCTTTCATCGTGTCTTAATCCCTTCTGGAACTCAGTTCTTATATGTAAAATGGAGATCAGAGCACCCTTTATGTAAATTTTTCATATGGATAATATCTAATTGTACAGTCTGCAGTCTGTTCCCAAATTTCACCTTATATTTAAGGAGGTTTCCTCAGTGTCTTCTTGCAGCTCTCCCTGGTTTCATGCTGTCCTTGTAGTCAACAAGAAAAACATTTGCTTGCCATTTTTGTAATAACAACAACAACAACAACAATAATAATAGCTATCTTATAGCTATTGAAAGATTATAGTATCTATTTTCTGTCTTCTGGCCAGTGATTCAGCTGCCCAAAGACACCTGGCACAATTTCAAATGCCTTAGAAATCCTGCTTGGCCTTCACCTCCCTCACATCAGGCCGCCCTTTGCAAGTGCTAGGAATGACACAAGGCACCTCCAGTTTTCCTACACAGCCATGTTTTAATAACTGAACCAAGATTCCCTTTTCTAAACAAAGCAAATCTCACCTCTCCACATTAGCATTGATTTCTAGATCTTCCACTGTCCTTCTCTTGATCTCCATCTCCTTTTATATGCAGCATCCTGCGAACAAGGCTTCAGCTGAGCACATTCATGTAATTGCCACCTGAGGCTTATACACAGCAATACCATCAATATGGTATTCAACCAGGAAGGGAATGTGCCTTTCTTTGTTCACCACTCACACTCAGCCTATTAAAACCAAAACTTCAATGTTTTTTCCTCATGCTGCTATCTATCAAGTTATTTCTCTCTGAATTTGATTTTCGTCTAAGAAGTGCAATACCTTATACCTGTTTTAATTAGAACTGAAACATTCCATGAATTGGGAATCAAACCATTTCTCCCAACTTTTTTGTGCAAATTTCCACTTAGGTCTCCATAGGGCACACAACTTTTCCATTTTCCCTTCCCACCAGTTAAACCAGAACTTACAATTCTCTCGTTCGGGTCAACGTTGGAAAGGATAACTAGGCTCAGGCTTAGCACAAACCTATTCGATAGTGCCCTCCCAATATGGCAGAGAATCTCTCACCATAGTCCACTGAGACATGTTGATCAGTAGCTGAAATTCAAGCCTGACCAGAGCAGAGGAAAAGGGGCAGAGAGGCATGAAACAAATTACCTAAAAGTAAACAACAGAACCTTCTGATGAAGAAAAGCATATGAAACAAAACTGAAGGTCAAAATCAAGGTTCCATCTGAACACTGCTTCAGCTGTCATTACTTCGTTCTTTCATGATTCACTGCTGTGCTGTTGCTGAGAAGAAATTACCCAAAACAGGATTTTGCAAAGAATAAAGTAGTTCAAAAAGGAAGCTCCAGAACAACTGTGCATCCTTTCAAGCAAAATCTCTTCAGCCACTCGCTTCTCCAAGCACAATTACCCTAATAAATATTAAAGATAATAAATAAATAAATATTAATGATAATAAATAATAAAGATAAATAATTTGCATCCATTATGGTTTGTAATTGCGAAGCTTAACAAACAGTGACCCAGATACAGTGGGCTGCTTTTCCAGTGGGTTTTCCTTCCCTTCTATCCTGTGTTGAACCATAAATGCTGTTCTGAGATGCATTATTTGTTGGCAGCAAGTCCTGCCAGTGTTATTATAGAATTGTAATATTTCACAATTGAGAAGATCTATTAGATCAGTGAGACCACTTTCCCTCCATGGAAAGGATATTGTCTCCCAAGAGGGATATGTCTTATACTGAAATAAGGCTACCTGTTGATTGCTGCAAAAAACTGTCTCCTACCAGTGTTAGTTTGCTTTATCCTATCAAAGTCCTGCTGCATTGTCTCTTGAAAAGGTTTTATCATGGGGTAGGGTTGTTAAACCTCTGTTGCACAAACTGCAGACAGCCCAGAAGGACAATGAACCCAGAACAAAGCCATCTCCTCTATACCACCCTTTTATGGGGTATATCATAAGCAGGTTGTAAAAGCAGCTTGCTCCTAGACATAGATTGTTTTGAGGCTGTGTTGCATCAGATTCTTGCTTACCTCTGACTACATATGAAAAAGTCATGGTACTGGGGATGAAGAGCCTAGTCTTGCAGCATGTATTCTGCATGCCTAGCAATCCTCCGCACAGCCAGATTTACTACCCACATGCAAACTGACTTTGTCCTGAATTTATATTCCTGCCAGGAGGACTTTCTCACACTTACAGTTAGTCTAGAGCTTTAAGAAAGTATCAGTGCGACTTCAGGGTTTGCAGTGGAGTTGCAGGAAACTCATTAGTCAGAAAAGCAGAGGCTGAGATAGTTCTCCCACAGGTTCAGACAACCCTTCAGCACAAACTTCTGTCAGTCTGGAGATAAAATCTGGTGTGGGAACTGCACTGATTGCACCTGTGAACTAGCAGAAGTCAAACAAGCCACATAGGTAAGTTGCAAAATTCCCTGAGAACTGGGATATGCGAGTTTAAGGGTCTCAGGCTCATAGATTAAACTTTGGGGGTCTCACATCTGGGTGAAATTAGGAGGAACAGCAGGAAAAAAAGTACAACCTGATGACTTCTATGTAAAACCTAGGACATGAAGGAGTTATTTGCAATGTACATTCAGTTCTGCTGTGAAATGGCCCTCAGGGACTCAGCTGCCAAAATGCAGATTGTCCTGTTTTCAGCAGAAGCAGTCATTTTTCTCCTTCTTAGCAGCTGGTGCAGTGCTGTGGTTTTGACTTTCAGGCTGGGAACAGCACTGATAACACTGATGGTTTCAGTTACTGCTCAAATGTTTGGTCTGACCAAGGACTTTCTGAGCCTCATGCTCTGCCAGGGAGGAGGGGAAGCTGGGAGGAAGCAGAGAC
>JAOEHX010046713.1:0-11089 GCA_025448015.1 Bolborhynchus lineola
TCAGCACCCTCACAGGGAAGAGCTTCTGCCTCAGAGCTCATCTCAGTCTCCCCTCTGGCAGTTAAAGCCATTCCCTTTGGCCTGGCCCTACATCCCTTGTCCAAAGCCCCTCTCCAGCCTTCCTGTTGGTCCCTTTATGTGCTGGAAGACCTTAATCTGAAAAATGCTTCAGATCTGGTACCTAAGTATCTCTATCGTCTTTCCCCAGTTTCAATATTAGAGGAGGAAAGCTATTTAACTGGAGGAAGACTAAGGAAGGTTTCGCTTTTTGTGTTTGAAAGGAAAGGAAATGACGAAGGAAGAGCCTTCTCCTGAGCACAGCCCCGAGCAGGAGGGTAGCTCGTGGCCACTGGCACCCGGCCCGTTTACAGTCAGTTGTTTACTTGTTGTCCAACCACTGATAACAATGGCGAGTGGATCTGGGGATCCAAAAAAGAACCAAGTTTTCTCTTCAGAGAAGAAGGAAGAGTAAACCAGACCATGCTAAAAGCATTCACCACTGATGGCAGCCACTGCTGAATAGGGATGGTTTGGTCTTAAAAAAAGATGATTAAAACCAAGTATTTTAAAGTAAAACCCCTATGTACCAAACAAAGCATCTTAGACACAGCAGGAACTGTATTACTGGAGAGAAACAATGCTGCCATGCCCGTGTCCTCCATTTAAACCTCTTGCTTCAGGGCTCCCTGGAAGAGTATGTGCACAGAGCATGTGCACCACTGAAGAAGCAGGCCAGTCACAGACATTAATTCCTTGTAAGAGCTCTCCACTATTTAAGACTAAGTTTAACCTTGTGATTCACGAGAAAAAGAACTGCTGATAGGTGCTTGTAAATATTCCACAAGCTGAAAGGCCAGTAAACCCAGCCATGCACATCATGCTTTCAGGGCAGTTTTACTGAGCACGCAGGTTTGGAGTCAGTCCCGGTGCCTGGGTACCGGCTCATCCTGCTGATGAGAGCTGCAGCCTTGGGGGGACTACAGGAAGCACCACTGTCCCTCCCGGACAGGGCTGTCCAACAGCTCTTGCTCCTTGCCTAAAGAGGACAAAGCTTTGGAGCCTGAGCCCCTCACTGACCCTGCCAGCACTGGGGTAGTGGCTGCTGCTCAAACATGCCCCAAGGGCTCTTTTGGGAAGAGCAGCTGAGGCTTCACCAGGGACCACGTCCTGGTGGAGCAGTGGTCAGCAGCTTCGACCTGCTTGGATCTCCCCTTGCTTTACATGGACGGTTACAAAAATGGCCATTTGATGAAGGAAAGACTTTACTGCGAACCACCTTTCCTAACAGGACACTCCAATCTCGTCCCACACACTGGGACTGACCAACAGACCTCAAACCCGTGACTCAAAATGCTCGTCTTGCATTTGCATGTCTACAGTGAGATAAATCTGGCATCTTACTTCTCTAAATAAGTATCAAAATATCACCCTTTGATATGCACCTTCTAATCTAAATATGTTTCATTCTGAAAATCTTAAAATATACTTGCGTATAGCTTCAGCAATTGCTGGCTGGTGATATAATGGAAACCAGCATCACTACGATGGGAACAAAGTAGTTTTTGTGGGCCAAAATGCTTGACCAAGTGAATGCCAATGTTAATGAATGTTACAAAACTGCACCCAAATACATGGTTCAGATTTTTGGGATGCACAATGGCAATAACTATAGCAACCCCACCATATTAATGAAACCCCAAGTGTATTAATGAAAGCAGGGGACACCTGCAGAAAGAGGAAAGTAATAACGTTCCCCAGTTTACAATCATCTCACTCAGCAATGTAAATGCAAAGTAACAGAGACAAACTAACATGAGCACCTACTGCTGGTGAAGTCAAAAGGAATCCAAATGCACAGACCAGGAGCTGTGAGAAGAAGGACCTCAGGTAGTCCAGGGCAGTGACGGGTAAAACAGCTCTCCCTTGAGGAGCTGCTGTACCAAGTGCTTTGCTCTTACACTGCTATGACCAAACTGCACATATTACAGCAAGGACACAACTGCTGAAATACTAACTTAGAAAGCACTTCTTTTGAAGTCATCTGCAAATATGACTTGACTGAGCTGCAGAAACCAGAGCAAAGCAATGCCCAAAAGCATGAAGTAACGCCCGGCGAGGACGGGGCCATCAGCTACTCCCAGCCTGGGCTCATTTACAGGCATGAAGAGTTCTTCAAACTAGAAGCTGGAGAAGCCAGTAATTCTCATTTCAACAGCAGCACCTACCACTGTAACGTCCAGTTGTCAGCTTGGTTGTATTGCTCCTAACTTTCCACACGTTGTGTAAGGGTCAGTCCAAGCAGTTAATACTTTGCAGTATCTGCACGATGACTCCTTCCACTTAGGAAAAACTAGAAAGAACCCCCCTGGAAGAAATCCGTGATGGGTTCCCAACGCCATTCCCTGCTTATGCATCAGGAACAGCTTTGCACACTGAAATCACAATCCTGGGAAAACTGATACAGGCGCAGCATCAGGAGAGATGTACAGAAGTACCACATGGTTCCGCACACAAGGAGATTGCCTGAAGAGGGACCTGGGCTGCCCCATGGCTGGCTGCTCTCAACCTGCCCCACAGCAGCAAGCCAGCTGCCAGACACACACAACTGCACCCCCAGAACAAGAACAAGCTCCTTCCCCACGGCTGATCTTCTCACCTTGCAAACCCCCCAGAGTCAATACACCTTGGAAACTGGGAGTTCTGAAGTACCACAAAGCACTGCTAACAGAGGAACAGCAACATGAACATGGTCAATGTTCCCTACTGAAGAGGAGCTACGGAGACAGTCTGCGAGAGCTGGGCTTGGTCAGCTTGGGGAAGAGGAGGAGGTTTATCCTTAGTTACTAGAAAATGAATATAAATAAATGATTGGTAAAACACTGTCAATTTCTGTTTCTCCTTGAATGATGCTAGAGCTGTATCTGTAGACAAAACTTCTGAAGATTACATTTGTATTTTTAAAGAACTGTGTTGCTCCTATTAAATTCCTCTTGAATCTGCCCCTGTAACCACCCTGCAGTGAAGCTGGAGAGAGAGAAGCAATGGAAGTGAGAAGAATTCTGATTCCTGCAGAACCAGAGGCCGGGCTGCTTTCAATGGTGTGTCCGTGGCAGCAGCCCAGGAGCAGGATAACGCTGCTACAGCAATCCAAGGGGTGTCTGCGGGGATGGGGCCATCACTGACCACAATACGGGTGCCAGAGGAACCCATCTTTGTAACACAAGGTTTTATTTTCTTACACATCTTTGGAACTGCGAGCGCTGCATGCAGCAAAGGACAGCGCTCAGGCACGCCGGAATTTCCCCAGGCAGCAGGCTGAACGCCCTGCTTCCTATAATTACCTTGATTTATTTGCAGTGTTAAAGACAAAATGAAGTATGGAATTTAACACATGGGGTGGGGAATACACACACCTGTGGATGCGCCAGTGCTAACAGCGAGGGAAAAATGAAAGCAGTTCAGGAAGACATCACTACAACCACTGCAGACTGCACTTAACGCCATCACAAGCTGGGTTCTCTTTGCTGGCACTTTCCTCCTCCATTTTGTCTGTCTACCTTGCTGAGGTTTGGGGACGATGTCTTAAGCACTGGAGACAAAAGTGTTCTGGCAGCACATCATAAACTTATCCAAGCCTCTCGGGAAGCAGCAGTACGGAATGGAGCAGCACTGCCATGGGGATGCGAGCGAAGCACAAGCCAGAGGCCACTTCCCCTTTATCCCTCTTGCCAATAAACCCCTTTTACCTTCTGGGCTGCTGTTGTGCCCGAGCGAAGGGTTTCAGCCACCCACCCATGACAACCCAGAACCCCTTCCCGTGACGCAGCGCTAGCTCCATGCAGGTAATGGTCCCAAACCGCCCAACCCAGCTCCACACCCACTACCCCAGACCCTCCCTGCTCAGGCCCCGTCTCACAATGACCCGCAGGGAACCCGCAGTCGACTTCTCGTCCTGAAAGGCAGCCACTGAACCCTGCCCTCCGCTCCCACCCTCCAACCAGCCCTCAGCCCCACGAAAGAACCACTCTTCTCCCAGCTCCATGACAACTTGGGGTTCTTTGCTGGCTTCTCTCTTTACAAATGGCTCCTGGCAAGGAAAGGCTTGAAAAGAAAAGAAAAAAGCCCAAGTGTATTCAGGTCACTTGGATTTTCCCCCCCCAAGAAACCCAGGACAGGGGGTGAGGAGGTGCTCTCCTTCCAGCAGCAAGGGCGGCTCCTTCCCAAGAGACCCACGTGCGCAGAGACCTTACAGCTGCACGGGGCAAGGGCAGAAGCTGGGCTCACCCCCCCGCAGCGCCCCGGGTCCCACCGAGCCCGGTTTATAATGGGAGCCATGCTGTGACATCCTCCCACTGCTTCCACCGCAGTCCCTGCGCTGAGCTGCCTGCAGCAGGCACCCAGACTGGCAATGTCCTTCACAAGCTTGGGTCTTAATCATAGAACCCCAGCCTGGTTTGGGTTGGAAGGGACCTTAAAGCTCACCCAGTTCCAACCCCTGCCATGGGCAGGGACACCTTCCATCGAGCACGGTGCTCCAAGCCCCTGTGTCCAACCTGGCCCTGAGCACTGCAGGGATGGGGCAGCCACAGCTTCTCTGGGCACCCTGTGCCAGCGCCTCAGCACCCTCACAGGGGAGAGCTTCTGCCTCAGAGCTCATCTCAGTCTCCCCTCCAGCAGTTAAAGCCATTCCCCTTGGCCTGGCCCTACATCCTTTGTCCAAATCCCCTCTCCAGGTACTGAAGCCACTATGAGGTCTCAGGACCAGAGGAGGCCAGGCCAGGTTCAGCCAGAAGTGTCTGGTGGTGACACAGCACAGGGGTAGGACACCTCTACCATGCCACAGACAGAAACTTCCCAGAAACACAAAGCTGACGTGTCTGTGGAGCCTGCCATGGCCTGTGGGAGGCTGCAAACTTCCCAACCCCATAAATATCCTGACATAGTTTACTGTTTAATTATGGAGTTTCTTACAACATGACAGTGACTCATCAGTGCTAAACCACAGGACTTTAAATGCAATCTGGAAAAGTCTACCTTGCAATTAGCACCCAACAACATGCACTTGGTAAGCAAGTTCAGTGTGTTTGGAAGGGATGCTCCAGTCACCAGCAGCCACGCAAGGCACCCAACCGCCTTTTCCATCTTTGAGGGGGTTTTAAAACTCTCCACATCTTTGGAACACACAACCAAACCGAACCCCCAGATGTGATCCCATCCCACAGAGCAGCATCGTCTGGTGACAGCACCTTCTGTTACAGCGGGGAATGCTCCACAACGTTCAGACCACAGTGACAAAGTCCTTACATCAACCAACTTCCAGTACAGGGACAAGGAGTTGCACCATCTTCACAAAAGGAGAACCATCAGAAACAGCTTTGAGCAGGAAAAACACAAGTGGACAAAAACTGCTGCACTCATTTCCCGTCCTTAATGCAGAACCTTGAAAGGGACTCCCTCATCCAAAAAAGGAACCCAAGTTCATGCTTAAAGAACAGGCCACAGGAGCACGCATGCCCCCAGCAGTAACAGCCTGGGAAATTAACACCTCTGTGACTGCTGAGCCTTTGGATGGCTGTGACGAGATCCGGGATTGCAGTTTCGCTGTTCATTTCTATGACATCCCCCGTGAGGGACGTGTTCTGTTTAACTTTCATTTTCATTTTCAGCCAGGACGGCCGTTTTGGGATGCTCGCTTGAAACGCTGCACACAGAGGCAGCGCTGGTGGCACTTCTGAACGCTTGGAAAGATTCAAAGAGCTTAATGTTGCATTTCCTTTAAAGCTCTTCCCCGGTTCAGAGGCTGGGGTCAGCCAGGAATAGAAACTGCTGCTGTGTCCTCCCCTGCCGTGCCACGCTGGGCCACACCGCTCTCATCCGCAGGTGGAAGCGGGCAGGCCACAAACACAAGTGCCCTGTTAGCAACATGCCAACCTCCTGATCGTTATTTCAGCAAGCATCAGCTGCTCCAACCTTTAACGTGGTAAAAAGAGGCTTCAAAGAAGAATCTTTAATGCGATAAAATAGGTCCGAGCTCATTTGTCAAACCAGTTGCTCTGGTTGGAAAGTAGCTGTCAAATACCTAGTGTGACTAAGACTGTAATCTTGCAGGCATCCTAATATTAACTGCTCCCTTAAATAAAAAAAGAATGCTCTGCACTCAAAATATAGAGCTCTGAGCACTCGCATTGGTACGACGTTTGCATTTTACAAAAGGAGCTTTGGCATTAAACTTCGATTCTATTAAATCAGGCACAAAACTTGCACATAACCTGGCACTGGGCTGGAACAGACTTGTCTCCCCCAGCTAAATCATCACTGGACTCGGCAGAGTGGCTTTGTTGAAGATGAAGGTATCAGCTCAGAAAACAGCAGATGCGTGGGGCCGAGCAGAAACCATGTTCAGGAAGGGCAGAACTCATACAGCCATATAAAAATGAAACCTAGGGCCTTCACAGCTGACCGGCACTCTGATTTTCATGCAGATTAGATCAGAGTGGTCAATGAGCTCTGAGAAGCCGGGTCGGGGCTGTAGTACAGTAGAGCAGGTCAGAGAAACGCTCTTTCTGAAGTATGTGTTAACATAGCAGCTCTTTTGTCTGCAGACTGCATTTGTGATGTGGGATCTCTTCTAGACTCTGTGCTACTTCAAATAAGAGAGAGTGAGCATACAATTTAACGCTCATTTTTCTTGTAAGCCTTATTAGTATCATTTGGTCAAAGCAAGTAAGACAAAAAAAGCATTTCCACCAAAAGGGGATTACATCATGTAGCAAACCAGCAGGCAAGAAAGACACACTCTCATTCTTTACAAATCAGTTTTACTCTGTGTTTGTTTGGAAATCTGAGCAAGGCAGTGAAAACAAACCCGTCTGTTCTCAAGAAAGTGCAACTTGCGACCTTTCCCTCTTCCTTCAGATTTGATTCCATTTAAAATCACTCTTTTCACGGCAAGCACCTCTTCAGTACAACACTGAGCATATTTCTAAGACCGAATCCACCAAGCTAAATGCAAACACAGGCATTTCTTTTACTGAAATTAAAGAAATAAGAAGAAGTGGTGCAACCCCTCAGCATCATCAGAGCTGCTCTCCTCTGCGATCTAACAGAGAGGATCATTGAAATACAAACACAAAAATGCACTGAAATCAGGGTTCAACGATTCTTTGCAGAAGCAACCCCATGAGAAAAAAATGAGAGAGAAGAAACCAGCCAGGTAACATGCAAACTGAAACTAGGACACGGAACTGTAGGGTCTGCCGAGTTAACATGCACGGACTGCATTCCTGCCTAACAGATCCCCGTGTGTGAACGCAGCACATGCATGTTTTCAACACTGATTCACGAGAAACCTTTAGCTGATGGCTTCAGTAAGTTCTTGTTTCAGAATGGTAATGGAAAGCTCTTAGAAAGAATCATAGAATCATGGGAAAGGAACAAAAATAGGCAAGAGAAAAAATACATGGCTATACAGTGATACATAATGTGACTATGGAGCAGATGTGTTGATTGAAAATGTACTGATACCAATTTACATCATCTGATCAAACGAAAAGCTACAGAAAATCCATACGCTTTATTTAAGATACCACATTATACCTGTACTCATACACACCCATTTTTAAGTGACACAAGAAATCAAACAATCCTTTCCTGACAAGACATGGATTTGACATCCAACCCCCTTCCAAGCCATTCCACGTGTCCTCCTCTCTTAACAGCATCTGGGAATGAATTCTAAGTAGTTAAACCCAGCTGAGGAGAGCAGCACAGACACAGGCTCCCCCAGACTGCTGACATGCAGTGCCACACCACTCCAGCTCCTCTGCCACACAGTCACACTGGAGCTTGCTCCTACATCACCACCAATGACCACACAACACACAGACCAGGCGAGCAGGTTCTCCAAGCGATGACAACAGAAATGAACCACATCAGCTGCTCTCTCCTGTCACGGACACTGAACCCTCTGCTCCAGGGACACGGGCAATTCCATCATGCTGCTTCCAGGAGAAGCTGAATCCAGATATTCAGAGACAGGAACAGAGAGAAATCCCACCAGAACACCACACCCTCAAGTTCCTAACACAATGCAAGCCCCAAGTGCCTGAGGCAGCCAGAAGCCCACCACAGATCATTTAGGTAAAGACAACTCATAGAATCCCAGACTGGTTTGGGTTGGAAGGGACCTTAAAGCTCACCCAGCTCCCATCCACTGCCATGGGCAAGGACACCTTCCACGATTACAGAACTTCCCCCAGTTTTCTTTTGGACTTTCCCCTTTTTCTTGCGAGTCTGATAATCTGTGATCCTCCAAAACAAAACCAGAACAAACGAAACGGAACACCAACCTACAGAACTGTAAAATCACTGCCCTTGTTTCCTTACCTGTATAAACTACATCCACGGTTGATACTCCATTATTTGCACAGTGCAGCCACTTGCCAGAGCTTCCTGGGCAGTATTCTGAGGCAAATGACTCATTTGTGACCCCATTTCTTTTTTAGAAGAACACCAGCATCCTGAGCAGTATCTGCTCACTTAACACTTAGTTATGCAAACGAAAGCAACCAGAAATATGAAGTATGTGAAGAAAGCAATGGAAGAGTAAGACGTGCCCTGCTGCTCAGCAGTTTCATATTAAATCGCGTGTGACCATGATGCATAAATATGATCATGGTCTCCAGCTGTTTCCTGACACACAGGATCTGCACAAACCTATTACACATAGCATGAGGAATGCATTACTGTAAAATCTAAAATGGAACTTGGTTTCTGAACTCAGTTACAGTAGCAGGGAGCTGAATTCAAGACAGACATTATTATTATTTTGGAAACCCTTCCCCATCAGCAGTTTTGCCTTTGTGATCTCGAGAAATTGAGGTATTTCATCAGAAAGTGGAAGCTGTGTATAACAATATACAACAAAACACTAGCAGCTGGTTGTTGGTTCATTTTCAAAGTGCATCAGAACTGCAGTTTTCCAGGAGGACTCAACATGGGCTGTGAGCTCCACAGGTACAGATGAAACTTGGGAGTTTTAATGATAACCAGTTGATACAGACTATATTAAGAATGCAGTTGGCAGGCCCAGAAATGTACTCCACAGAAGATGTCAAGATGACTTCTGAAGAGCAGAATTTCCTCCAGATATCCACACAATTGTAGTGATTATTGATTTAAGGAACCATTATTATAAAGCTCTACATGATATCCTGGGTAAGTAACACCGTGTCCTGGAATCTGAGCTGAAGCCTCACACAAGAGGAGCCAGAACAACTGACATCACCTACATCACAACACGGAGCCCCAGGTGCCGACCAGCACCGCCTCGCCCTGCACAAGGGCCTGTGAAGCTGCAGTTCCACCTTGTGCTCCTGCCAGGATGCACCGCTGGGACACGGGAAGCAGCCACGTGACAAACCCAGCAGCGCAGGGCACAGGGGTGGAAGGATGTCTTTTGTCACAGTACATACGGTTGTATTTCAAGCAACAGAGTGCACAGCTTGGATACTGGGAGACATCGTTCCAGCCAGATACCTGGCAGTAAACAGCAGGGCAGAGGCTGGCACGAGGCGAGCCTGGTAAGGATGTAGGAGGCATGTGCTCAACATTGCACCTTCTTTGTAGTGAAGATGAGGTAAGAAGAAAAACCTCCAGGAGAAGCAGAGTAATTGCACTAAATAGCCTTCCCAACCCAACACACCGCTTCTGGGAGCACAATTATTCACCCCTCCAGAACCTGATGTCATTCAAGGTGTTGGACTTGTTATACACGGGGGACAACTCGCACCCTCCTGTTCTCCCACGAGACAGCAGCAAGAGCCGCGGTGCACCGAGCCCCTTGTAATTGAGTCTGTGACACCCAAGGAGCACACGCCACGCTCTGATGCCTCTGCAGGTGACCAGCAAAGCCACAGTGACAGGCTCTCTCCCCTCACACATGGGTAAAGCCATTGCAGTTTGTGCGCTGCTGGTTTTTTTCCCACAGATACTTGAAGCCAGTTGATGTACAGTCAGTGCCAAGACAATGAGCTGAAAATGTTTCTTTTTGTGTGTGTGTGTCATCTGCTCCAGCTGCACTGGTTCATGTCTGTCCCATGGGGATGAGGCCATCCACTGACAGCATCTGCCCAGCATTTCCAGAGCCCAGCACTGAGAACAGGATTAACTCCTGGTCTACGGGTGTTTTGGTTATTTAAGCAGAGGCTGTATTATAAGTGGGTATCATACTGCAGTGAATCGGTCAGAAACCCGCTGTGATGAGAACACGAATAATCTGTACAGGCAACAATGCAGTGCACTAATACTTCAGTAAATAAGATTAAAACTTGTGTACACTGCCAGACTCTGGGAGACAAAGACTATAAAACCAAAGGGAGCTTAACACAACAGGCTCCCGGGGTCTACAGCACGCTGCGCAGCTCAACAGTCTTCCCAGAAACTACCTTGTGGCACACAAACTGTTTCTGTGCTTCTAAGAACAGCTTAAATTTGCTCATTTTATGAACGCAGTTTAAAGTTCCTTTCTGTGTGCCAGAGGCAACAGGCAACAGTTATTTCAGCTCACAAAACCAAGATAATAGGAACTGCAGCTATACGAAGCTTCTCCCATTGCTTGTTGCTTGCATTGAAAAGAGGATTACATTGATATGTTACTTATCTCAAGAATGGTGAGCAATGTTCATGGACAGAGATACTGAATCAAGTATGGAAATAAGAGAGAACAGCTCTGATTTTATAACGTGTAAGCAGCATGACCTTGGGACAAGCATCGCATCAAAGACAGCAGCATCAGGTTCCTCCTCTGCCATTTTTCACTACTTGAGGTCAGGCAAATTATACTTAAAAAAAGAATAAATACAATATAGGAAGCTCCCAAAGGCCCATCTGGTAGGTGGTGGTGATAAAAGGAGACCTGGGAAGTGAGAAGGACTTGGAGCCCAGCTTGGATGGGGCTTGGAGCAACCTGCTCTATTGGAAGGTGTCCCTGCCCACGGCAGAGGGCTGGAACTGGGTATGCTTTAAGGTCCCTTCAACACAAACCATCCCACGATTCTATGACTTGGTAACTTTTTAAAATACAGAAATA
>JAOEHX010046713.1:20455-45106 GCA_025448015.1 Bolborhynchus lineola
CCAGAGAAGCTGTGGCTGCCCCATCCCTGGCAGTGCTCAAGGCCAGGTTGGACACAGGGACTGCTCTATGGAAGGTGTCCCTGTCCGTGGCAGGGGTTGGAGCTGGAGGAGCTTTAAGGTCCCTTCAACCCAAACCAGGCTGGGATTCAGTGATGACCCTATGGATTCTTCCGAGATTTGTTCCCTTTGAAACGTACTGAATTGAGCCGGTGAAGAACATCAGGTTTTCAGCTTCTGGTTTATAAAGCTGGGAAAACTGATACTCACTTCATTTAGGTACACGCACTACTGGGAGACAAGTGCCGAGCCCGCTGGGTCACGCACAGCGGTAACAGAGGAATCGCTGTGTGCCGCTCCCCTGGCTTTGGAGAAATCTTTCCATCCTCCTCAAGTGAGCTATCCAGTGTGACTGAGCAGACCCAGCATACCACCTCCCTTTGTTCTTCTGCAGGCAGAAACGTTCCCCAGGGCATTCCTGCCTTGTAAAAACAAATGTAATGGAAAAACTTGGCAAGCTGGCATGCTTTGGCTAACATTTTACAATAGTAACGTGCTACCCTGTGCGTAACAGCCTGAAATGCATTCTGTAATGGTGGTCCGAGTTCAATAATCCCCATCTTTGCTAGCTGATAAAGATGCATGAAGTTAGGCTGTCAAAAGACCTGTGAGTTTTGTTTGTGTTAAACTAAATGTTCAGAAGGTGCTGAAGTTGATTGTCTGAAAGGCTGGGGCTTGCATTATGCTGCTGATAATTTTGTTCCCTAAAAACCTATGCATTTGTTAAACAACCAGCATTGGAACGTCGACAATGCTCAAAAGATTTAAATGACTGAGTATGAGTTTTCGATGTCTGGAGTTCAACCTGGTTTGTTTTGTATTCACATTTAAAATACCTGAATGCTTATGATCTGATGGAAACAAAGGTGTTTCTGGAGTTTAGGAGTGCAGCGTTGTGACAACGTGTCATCAAAAACCTCTCTTAATAGATTTCCCATCTCTGATACCAATATACGTTGCTCTGATCAGGAGGCTCACCTCATCCCTGTCCATAGAAGAGCCTGGCTTCTCCTCTCCTACTGCAGGCACTGCGTTCGTCCCTGGAAGAAAACCATGAAGCAAATTTTTCTGCAAGCTCCGAATGTGTGGCTCCCCTCGTCCTGTGGCAGGGTTTCACCATCCTGCTAAAGTGTCAACATAGGTAATGGGTGTGGATGGGGTAACAGCTTTAATGGCTTTGACCTCCCATTTGGTACAGATCTGAAGATGACCTTCCACAAATGTTGGCATTGTTTGATTGTCCTCCACCAACCTGAGCAGAGCGGTCATTTGATGAAAGTTGTATATTCTTACCCAAAAGTTAGAGGTGAAGGCTTTGGGGGGAGGGAAGTGGAATTGTGATGCTTGTTGGGTAGGGGTTTTCCCCAAAATTCCGCTAGTTCTCTTCTAAGTACACAAGTTATGCACCGTAACAATCATCATACAAATACTGCAGCTATTTGGGAGCTGAATAGTGAATTAACTAAAGACTTCAACTACAGGAGTTTTTTTCCTTCTCGGAACGTCTACAAACGGCATACATATTCCTGTTCAGTGTAAAGAATAAAATCTGTTTGTCCAATAGGAGGAAGAATTATTTACACAAGCTGAGGAATTTGAAGTTGAGGAGGAACTAACAAATACCCTTAAAGCACAGGGTCAAGAGAAGGACTGAAATACAGTGTCAGCTCCCACATGGTATTGACAGTGAATGTTTTGGCTGTGCCTAATTTTGAAAGAGAATTTCAGGGAGTAGGAATTGCGGGTCAGGTGAGTGCCCTGTGGCTCGATGGACCAGAGGAGGAGGAGTCCAAGCTGTCATATGATAGCTAAAACAATATATAAATGACTGCACTGCCCTATGCCACGATGTAATAATATTGCAGAGCCTCAACCTTATCAAACACTAAATATAGACATTAAAATACATAAGCGGATAACATTATTAAATCATTACATATAATTATGGCCCTCATAGAGGAGATGAGGCAATTCATGGAAACTGAGGAGATCGGTGTACAGTGTTCCAAACCAAATGTCAGGAAGAAACATCTGAAGCACCGAAGGGAATCTCGTGGCTGCCAGATGCGGCCATAAATCTGTCTGTCTGGGGGTTAGCATGGGCAACACAGAGGACCCGAGGATAAGCAGCCCATGCCACAGATGACTTTGAAGTGAGCACACATAACGTAATCCACAGGAAGCATTGAGGTATAAAAATGGTCTGGAGTCACACTGGGAAAAAATTAACCCCTCCAGACTCAAGGAAACAAATAACTGTAAATGATCATGCACGAGTAGGTTCACAATGTGGGGAAATTCCTTTGGTTACGAAGTGCTGACAGGACCAGTGAGAACAGAACAGACACAGGGGTCTCTGTTGGCAAATGCATTTGGGCCACTGTGGATCAGCATTAAATCATTTTTAGTGCTAGAAGCAGGCTGGGGAAAGAAATGATGGAGGTTTTTCCAGGTGAAGGGATGTTCTCATGAAATAGAATAGGAACGGCTTTCTTTGTAACCTGCAAGAAATCGGTGTATAGAATGGTGCTACCAATTAATGGAGGTTGGGTTCAAGTGGTTGGGTCTACTTTACCTTGGAAGGACAGAGAAGTTTCCAGGCAAGGAGACTGATTTATCAGTATTTCATTCAAAGTACTGCAATGGACACAAATGATAGTTTTGATCTGAAGCAATTAATGAAGATAAGCTAAAGGGCAAAAAAAACAAACAAAAAAGCAGATGCTGAAGAACAAGAGCTACATATCAGAGAATCAAAGACAATGGGGAATGGAAAGGATTTAGTCAATCTGAGGACATGGTAGCACCAGTGACCAGGAATCACGTACATGGGATAAAATCTTACTAAAGAAATACTTGCAGAGATACTGGGAGCTGGAAGATGATTGTTCAGAATTACAGAGCAAGGAATTTGCTCTCTTGGAATTAATACTGTAAGGAGGGTACACATAACAAATCATGAAGTGCTTAAGCCTACTTGGAAGTACTTCCAAAAATAAGAGCTACTTCACCTTTTCCTATGAAACACTGATTCTGTAGCCGTGCATCAAAGACAGCTCATGTAAAGCTACAATTTAATAGGAAGAGCTCCTCCTCCCTTTGCAATCTGTTGTCTCTCTACAGAAAGGCAGTGACATGCCTGGTCCCTAAGGCTCTTCACAAGCGAAGCTTTTAAGACTTTGGTTGCCTTCTAAGGAGGTCAGTTTTGTTTGTTATCGGCTTGTAAGTGACTTTAATTCTTGAATATGCAGCAAAGCCATTCAGGCAGTGACTGCAGCTTGTCTATAGTTTTCCAGCTAAGCCAGGATGGGAAAGCAATATTCCCCAGCTGCTGTTCCCACAGGCAGAGGAGCATGAGTCCTTACCAGTCTGTGATGAGCTGATGAGCAGCATCCTCATGACTGCAAGTTTATTTGTCAGAGGGGGCTCCTGCGTCCAAACCCAATATAAGTACGCTTTTGCTATTAACTTTACTAGGTCATAGATTGAGGCACAGAGGTCTGTGCCATGGCTGCCTTCATCCTCTTGAGGTAAATAACTGTTTGTCTTTTTCTATTTCCTCTGTGTTTTTTCCTGGTTTTCCTTCCTGTGCTAGTCCTTCATCTGTTGTGTTGTGTTTTGTGCTTTGATTTCCCATCAGATGCTTTACTTCTACAGGAACCACTGTTGTAGTTCTTCCACCATGCCAGACCCTGTGTGTAACAAGACAGTGAAATAGTGCTCATGGCAAATGCAGAGTAAAACACACCTCTAAGCTTCACCATAAACTGGAAAAACCTGAAGCCTGTGTCCAATTGATACCACATGGAGTTAAATCTCTTTCTGGCATAATGTGATACCAGCGCTTTCCAATTCCATCAGCAGAGAGCTTGGTCCTTGGTGTTTATTGAAGCCATAAGAGCAATGGGGAGCATTGCTGAATCCGCCTGCCTCTGGGTCTGTATTGACAAAACATTGAGGGCTGCTTTCTTCTGCAGCTGTTTTGTGTGAAAAAGAGATCAGAACTGCAGCTGGAAATTAATCTGAGGAGGTGACGGTGCTGTTGAGCTCTTCTGAATGTCAGGACAGAGATCCATACGGAGTGGCTGGAATTCTGAAATGCAGCGGCGGAAATGCACTGTTCAGAAATGGGGGGAGAGTTAATTGGGTTCGTCGAGGAGGAGCGCTTTGAGGCAGGCATTGGGGTGAAGTCATATGGAAGTGCACACAAATAACTTTGTTGTTTTAAAGTTTTCCAGAAACATCTGGCAGCAACATGCGAGGAAGAGGAAACTTTTGGTTTATGCATCAAAACCTCTCTATGAAGAAAACTGGCTAATGACAGGATGCCTGCAAGAAAAGAGCCACCTTTGATTCCACCAGTATTTTTTCCTGCAGCACAATGCCTAATAAAAATCAGTAGCCAGTGACAGATTCTAATGCAGTCTGGGCTATGTGGCATTCACAAGTGAATGGCTTTAAGCTGACAGAGGGGAGATTTAGGTTGGCTATAAAGGAAGAAGTTCTTCACTGTGTGGGTGCTGAGGCGCCGGCACAGGCTGCCCAGAGAAGCTATGGCTGCCTCAGCCCTGGCAGTGTTATTTTGTTCATACAAGTGGTGCTTTCCCATGTCAGTGATTTCAGATCACGTTCCATAAATTTAAGGCTTGTCAGCCACAGGGTTCACTAATGAAAAGACATCCAGGATGTGACACTGGGTGAGTTTTAAGCTCAGACTCATGAAATACCTAAGTACAGGTGTAAGCAAAAGAGAAATGTTACCACTAAAAACATGCTTTATGAAATGTCATTTACCTTTAAACCATCTGCCTTTACTGCAGGAGATAAGATACCCCTTTAAATTCAAAATGTAATTCCAAACTGCCACATTTAGTACTGCAGAATGGGCCCTAATTTAGAGTCTGAGGCAAACCTGGGAGCAAAGGGAAGAATTCTCCAAGTTGCAGTGGGTGCCTCATATGAAGAATGGATTTTTAGATCTCTTCTTAAATAATCACACGCATGAAATGGATGAATTCAGAGGGAGGTAAGTCAGGAGATGGGACATGAAGACTTAGCTGCTTTTCCTTGAACAAGAAAACACAGATAAATTGATGCAAGGTCTGAATCTTCTAAGTTCTTACAGAAAAAGTGTAGGCAATTATTCTTATACTCTGTGTTCCATCTTTCTTACTGTGTTTTACTGTTACAGTATTTGCATGAATACAACTTTTAAAGGACCTCAGTTTTAAACAGGCTTCTGTGATTTTAGATGGAAGAATCTAATAAAAAACCTGGAGACATAAGAAGGTCTTTCCTGGGGAAGATTGTACTTTGCATCACTCTGACATCACAGAAACTGGTGCTGAAACTGCAGTGTTGAAAAGGATGACAAATTAAAAGCAAATCATGTTGTCTCATATTTAGCAGTAAGATAATTAAAGACAACCTAAATGTCTGGGTAACACAAAGGCATGTAGCATGGGGGCTTATTTTGCTACTTAAGAGTTTCTGCATTGCCAGGTAGTAATCGCTGATGGAGTCTGCTTTCTCCAGCTTCTTTCTAGAATGTCATACCCTGGGTATCTCCTACATCTTGCAGCACAAAGTTCCTCAGTTTAATGAAACAGTGGGTGAAAAAAAATTGCTTCCTTTCGTTTGCTTTAAGCTGCAAATGATGATTTAAGGCCGCTGACTCTTGTTTGTCCATTAGAAAGAGCAGACAATTGTTCCCCTCCTCCTGCTAGATCTGTCTGTACCTTGTAGACCCCCCTTTCCTCCTCTGAGGCTTCCCTCTTCAGACTCTCAGCAGCTGTTCCTTTGCCTTAATTACATTCCTTGACCTTTTCCACACTTTCTTTAGTTCTGGAATATACTTGCCGAGATGGGCCACCAGAAGTGCATACAATAGACAGACGGGTAACACAATGGCGTTCTCTCTTCCTTCCCTCGTAATACCGAACATTCCAGTTGACTTTTCTGACAGCCAGCACCAAGTTTATGTTTCCATAGAACTCCATATCTCCAGTAACTCTTTCCTTGGTGGTCATACCTAATTTACAGCTTGCCATTGCACTCATTCATATATTTTCTGGGGTGCATTTTGCTTTTCCTTGCGTGTGTTACAATTTATTGGCAGTAAATCCAGCCTGGTGCTTTATCACCTCATCACTCAGCACATGAGATGCTTCTGCAGCTCTTTACAGTTCAATTTTGTCTCTATTACCTTGAATACTTTATTTCCAGCAGCCAACTTTGTCACCTCCTGCTAGCTCCTCCCCATTTCCAGTCACTGATGAGTATTCGGAATGGCACACATCCCTGCGGGACTCCACTAATAACCTCCTTTGGCTATGAAATGATCTGTTTCTTCCTACCATATTTTAACCACTCTTTGACCCTTTAAAGAATCTCCTCACTTTCCCTGGATAGCTCAATTCATTTGACATGAACATTGTCTTGAAGGAGCAAGAAATAGAAAGTAGAGGAGCAAATCTGACCTTTTATCATAGCAGCAGCAAGGACAGATGACAGGCCCTGTTCTCTGTGTGGAGCATCAGTACGACGCTGGAGGAGCTTCGAGGAAATCACCAGACTCATGCTGACATGAACAAACCCTGCAGACAAGTGACAGCAATCCTCAGCTGCTGCCTAATGAGAAGGAATGGGATGTTTTGCCCTAGCACAGACTCACTTCCAGGATTGAAACTCCTGAATGTGCAAGCTTCCATGTATTTAGAGACACAACCTGGAGACTTTGGCTCTCCTGCATCAAAGCAAAGCTTTCTAAACCAACGTGTTTCTTCTACAGGATGAGTTTTCTCTGCTTTTGCAGCACAGTGTGAAACTGCCTGTTACTGTGCAGGTGGGAGCCAGGCACATCCAGGCTGTCACTGCAGGAGCAGTTACATGATCTAGAAGTCCTGCACGTGGGATGATTTATGGGGCTTTCCACAGATGAAGAGAAGTTGAGGCTTATTCCTGGCTATGAGTTATTACAAACACCTCTCATGCCAAGCTGGGAGGCTGCAGGCGCTTCCCATCGGTGCTCGGTGCATGGAGGGGGCGTACATCTGAGTTTATAATTGTGAGCTCTTTGTGACCCACAGAATGTAGAGATTAAAGAAATACGTATTAATAAACCACTAAACTCTAATTTTAGAATAACCTTCAGACACCATCAAAGAGGAAGGAAAGAGCAGATTATGTACTGTAACTGTACAGCCTTCTGTAGGAACTACAGGAATCATCAGAGGTTAATACATTGCCCCAAAAGGCTCTTTTGTGCCTATACAAAAGGTCAGTATTTGACTTCTTCCATTACTGCATAACAAGGCACAAGACTTGAAATGATTGCAAAAGGGAAAAAAAAGGCATTACAGTGGAGTCCCCTTGCCAAAACGCTGTTCTGCCTCTGGCCCTCAAAGAGCTCAGATAAAGAGATAGGAAAATTAGAGGCCGGATGACAGCAAATGCCATTGCTGCTGCCATCTGCCTGGCTCAGAGCAGGCTTGGGCTATCTCTGCCATGGTTGTGCCTCTGCTGCATGGGACACCCTCCATAAAACATTCCATGAACCCACACCTGCGATTTTGGTGGCTTTATTAAGGTATTTCCACAAATCCTGCATCTGAGTGCGTCCATCCCCAGCACCCAGAGTGAAAGTGAAACTCACTGGGTTATTTCTGTCCTCCCTCTAAACCCCGTGCTGTGACACCCACCCGCTGTGCCCGGTCTGGGGACACCCAGGGCCAGCCCAGCTCCCACAGTGGGTTCTCTGAAGCACACTGATCTGCACAGGAAGGCACTGGGATCCCCCCGCAGGGACCAGCAGCTGTTTGTATTGAGAGACCTTTCTGCGTAGCTGACAAGAGGGAACCACAGCACTGCGGAGCCCGGTGCGGTCCCATGCTGCTCTGTGCTGCTTTGGTGGCCCTGAGGTGATGGGAACCATTGGAGATGCTCACGAGGAGAGGAAGTGAATGTATTAAATCACCTCATCTTTCGACCTGTATTGCCACCAGTCAGGTGGGATGTTCCCTCCAAAGTCATGACTCTCCTACGGGGCAGTTCTCGGGAGTTAACATTCCAGATAACACTTCCCTGTAAGACATAAGGAAATGGTCTTATTAGAGCTGAGTGTTGAGGAGGAGCTGGAGGAGACACATGGCATTGCCTGGGCCAGGCTGTATTACCCAGAAAAGCAATTTGCTGTCAGTGTCTTCACTGCATGCCCTTGGCATTTTATAACCAGTTAATAATAAGTGGTTGGGAGAACAGTAACACAAATCAATGCAAAAATTCAATTAGGAAGAGAAAATAAAAATATTGTGTGAATTACCAAGCTAACCTGATGCATTTTAGCCTTGAGTTCCCCATTTGTTTGGTGTAGATGAGATGTTCTAATCAGATTTAAAGGAGGTTTCAAAAATATGAATAACAGATGTGAATGAAAGAGATAATGAGTTTCATCCCTGATTATGTGACCGAGGGTATAGGGAGGGGGAGAGAGTTTAGTGAAAATAATTTGGCTAGGGTGCCTATAGCTTTTGTGTTAAATATTAACACTGCACAGCTTTCTCCCATTTGCAAGGTGAAGAGTGATGATATTTCTCTTACTATGTTATGTGAGTTTCAGGTTTCCTTGTGGGTACAAAGGAGGGTTAAGCTGCAGGCGTGGAAGTCCCTGTGCAGGATGGCACCCAGGACCTTGCCCACCAGGACAAGGATAAAAGATCAATCTGGAACCAATACTCCTGTGAGCCTTGCTTAAACAGAAGGACCAGTTCACTTTAAGGGCTGACTGTCAATGGGAACGAGTATTTATAAGAGTGCTAAAATTAGCTCACAGCATAATATATGTGCTAAAGGGATAATTTACAAAAGATACGGCGAACGATTAGGGCTATGCAATTCACTGGCTATAGAGCCACTTGTGATCATCCAAAAGGGTCACCAAAAGACCAAAGGTAATGCAGTTAATTTCTTTATTGGGGTGCGTATGTAACACACACCAACTACACAACTCTGTGTAAAACCATCTCGCTTCAACTTATTTTTTCTCATTGGCAGAGGCTTCTGAACTGGCATTTTAGCATCTGCTGTGGCAAGCTTCCTTCAGAATTAACAGTACCATCCTGTCCTGCTCAGAATTAGTTTAATGTTCACTTCTAGGCTCTGGGTCTCACTGCACCTTCAGTTCCAAGACTGAAGGCCATAAATTTAATATCCTGGCTGTAAATCCATGTAGTGCTGTGAGGGCTACACATTCCATTGTGAATAATGCAGATCTAATCACCTGGAATGAACCATGCCCAGGGTGAGTTTGTTGTGTTTGCAGTGGTGGTTGAGCATTCGATCTGCCCCTACTCTGGAAGGCCTGGGGAGTATCCTAAGGTGGAATCCAAAATGTATTATTAGGTGTCATTCCTCAGCTCTCCCAGGATTACTTTAACATGACATTAGTACCCAGAACAGCAGCGCTTTTGTTAGCTACATGTGGCATGTGCTGGTAATAGAAGTTTGCCT
Organism: Bolborhynchus lineola; assembly: GCA_025448015.1. NCBI lineage: Eukaryota > Metazoa > Chordata > Aves > Psittaciformes > Psittacidae > Bolborhynchus > Bolborhynchus lineola. Next base: position 30,020 of record JAOEHX010046713.1, read on the forward strand.
TGTTTCTTGCTAGTTGTTAGGAAGCAGATAACCAGGCACACGCTAGATGGGTAACTGAAGCACCAAAAAGTCGTGTTAGGGAAGACTGAGTTCCAATTAAAGGAAGATGTGAACCCCCACTTTTCAACCCAGTTCAGAAGGACCAGACTACTGCGGTCCCTCCAAATTCAAGGTGACTACGTTTTATGTCCTTTCTCTTGCTCAGATCACAACATCCATTTTCCATTCTGCCTTTACTCTTAACTCTCACAAGGTCTTAAACAAAAAAGGCTTTTTATGTAGTGGGTGTTTTTTTTTGACAAATAACATTTGAGAAAAGCGAATGAGAAAGAGCAAACGCGGTCCCCTTCCCCCGGCTCATGTCTGTCAGTTCTGATCCCTTAGAGGAAATAGACTCACTCTGCTCAGAGGCCTTTTATTCCTCCTGGCTCTACATGCCACGGAAAGGTAATTAATATGTAATAACAGACTGATTAAAAATGTTCTTTTATGTTTTGCATTTATGAATCATGCCTGAACTCCCCGGTCAATGGTGTCTCTATCCGCTAATGCTGTCATGTTTTCTGTATTCCTGTCACATGCATCAGATACTTTATTCTATGTGCTTTTAAAGTACTGCCCTGTGTGTTTCAGACAGACAGCAGTGCTGGCTGAGCAGTGCAGCTCTTCAACAGGAGTGGAAACAGAGAGACCAAAGACAGGATGCAGCTTTCCCCAGTTGGTACCTGGTGATGCAGCAGCTTGAGCATTGGCTTGAAGCCCTTCAAAAGGACTTGCTCAACAAGAAGAATCCCTTATTAACTATTATTGTATATGATATGGTACATGGTATGTGATATATATATGTATATCTGATGGTGCATGGTAACATACCTGAGTCTATTCCCTCTGTTTTAAGCATAATTTTGTTATTCCTAATCTCTGTTATAAAATAGTTTCCAGGGTTTTTTGGCTTTTGGGGGTTTTTGATCTTTTGGGGGTGGTCATTTGAGGGTTTTTTGGTGGGGACACCCAACCCCCAGGGAGGAGCCCCCATCCGGCTGCTGAAAGTCCTTGGGAAGCAGGAAAAGCAGCCTGAAAAACTTATCTTAACATGTGAATGTTTTATTCACAAATCTGCTTCGTAACCCGTAGTGCAGTTTAAAAAGCAGCTCTCAATAACAGCCTCCTGAAGCCTGGTGTGAATCACTAAACGATCACAACAATCTGGAATAATTGGCAGTTTTCCACTCGGAAAACCTATTTTATTTCGCTTGTGCCTGCCGGCTCTGAAAAGAGCTGTTTTTGTACAAGGTCCAGAATTCCAGGAAAACCTGCAGTTCCCATTACACAGCCATGTCTCCACTTCCAGAACCACTCTGCCACTAACCTGATAAGAGGCGCTTTAATAATCCTGGTGGGTTGCCACTTTTGCCTTCTGCCTGGGTAATGTTTGTAACAGCTGAGACACGAAGCTCCCTGGTGAGGTCGAGAGCCTCATTTAACCCTGCAGACCTCAACCAGTGCCACTCCAAATCACGCCCATCCTTTAAATCCCGGCTTTGGATGTGAGCAGCTCTCTGCTCCCATGCATGGGAGGGCTCCCCCTATGAATGGCCCTTCTGCCTTGGTGGTTTCCCCTCTGGTTTCAGGGAGGTACCATCCTCAGTCACAGACACTGCCTGGACCCGGCGCTGATGGTACCCCTGTGGCATCGCTGGCACAACTCAGCATCACTTGGAAAAGCGGGGGGAAAAGGCTTGAAAAGAGCAAAGCCAGTTTTGAATTGTCTGCCTGCCAGGACAGGATAAAGACAAGGGCGAAGGCACTGGCTCCTTGTGTGAGGAAATCAGAGACCTCATGCCTAATTACATAGGGATTAATATTCTTAACAGGCACGGTCTAAAGCTGCAGTTTGGAAGCAGCAGCAATCTGGTAAACAATTTATGTCGGGTGGCTGGCCTGGGTACTTCAGCTGGCGTGGGTGAGCAGCCCCATTGTCTCCCTGCCATCCTGAATGTTCCTGTTCCCAGATATTTGGCCTCCATCCCTGGGCTGGGCATTCCAGCCCCATGGGCATCTCTGGCCTTGGCTCCAGACCCTCACCACCAAGAGCAGACCTGATCCCCACCACCACCAGCTCATCTTTCATGCCAGGGCTTCACCGTGCCGCTGCCCATCCCCTTGTGCTGCAGCATTCCCACAGTACCGACATGCTCCTGGCTCCTTCCAGGCACCCAAACATTCCTCCCTGGAGCACAGCGCTGGTTTTCACGACCCAGCCTGTCCCTGTGAACACAAAACGTGTTGAACGTGTAAACACTGGATGTGTTACTGCTTTCCCTGGGGCAGAGGGGTTGGTAAACACCCTTTTCGCTGGCCAGCCAGCAAACCACAACAGCCAACTCCTCACCTAGAGCCCAGTTTGGTCGGGGTAAATTACACAATGAATAGACTTCTACCCTCAGGATGAATTACTGCCCTGTGGAAATCCACAGCAGCTTCAGCCCTTGGTGTTTTCAGAGCAAGCTCACATATTATTTGAAAACATTCTGCACAAAATTTGATGCCCAATTCTCTACTGAGTGGGATTATCTGTGTTTTGTCTAGATGAAGGCTCCTGCCTTAAAGATAAGGAAGTGTTTTACCTCCTCTCATCTTCCTTCCTCCTTTTGCTGTTTAACCCACTTCACACTAGACAGAACATTGTTAATTAAGACAAAGCTGAGGTTTAGCCAGCAGCGTGTCCAACAAGGGCTGCAGTAATTACACCACTTTATCTCAAGTCACACATGGGGAGCCGCGGAGAAGTTGCCTTGATCTCCTCTGGGCTGAGCATAAAGCAATCAGGAGAGCTATGGCAATGCACAGGGATCCTGGAGAAGATGGGAACATGATCTGGGTATTGCAGATTTCAGACTTCCTCCTCTATATGGTGAAAACAGCTCCTGCGTGTGCAGGTTTGCAGGATCAGGCTCTTTTCCACAAGGATTAGGTCAAGCAAAGGCAGCAGAACTGAAGCTCCTTTTCCTCCAGTGCAACCTTCAGGGCAGCATTTCTCTGCAGGAGCTACCAGACTCCCAAGGACAACCAAGCAGTGAGTTGGTACAGCCTGGCAATGATGCCTTTACAGCCGCCTTAGGGGGTCTACTGACCCCTCAGCAGCAGGGTCCGGATGCCGCAGGGCCAGCTCTTGAAATGGAGCTTGGCCTTTTAATGAAGCTGAATGAGATCTCCCCCTTCCAGTCCTACGAGACTCTAGACCAGGGCAGGACATGCCAAGGGCAGGAGCAGCTGCCAGAGCGACCTGAGCTGCATGACCTTGGACCTGGCTCCTAGCTGCAGCATCCAAAGAGACACAACAGGCATGCAACAGGAGCGACTGCGATCAAGGTGAGCACCTCAGTGCCTTGTCCTGGTGCTGCAGCAGCTTCCCTGCTCCTGGAGCCGTTACTGGGCAGTGAGAAGAGTTAACCCAGTGAAGGCACATGAAGGTCACGGGGGAGGAACAGTTGAACTCCAGTGGTTTCATTTATGGGAGTTTAAATAGTTGCTGAATGACATTGTGGGATATTAAGTTAATTGCCTAAGTGACCTTGTCGAAAATGTGTAAACTGCTTTGGGAAGGAGCAACGGGAGAAGCAGAGTAAGGAATGCACACACACATCTGCATGTCCATACACACCTGCAGGCAGCAGGGTGTGCAATGCACCCCTCACCCCACCCCATCCCCATGGTGCTGGAGCTTCTCCCACACTGGCAGTGCTGCCCAAGCCTCCCAGATTAGATGAGCACTATCCCCTGCAGACTGTGTCAGGAGGAGTTGTTATTCCCACCTGAAACATCAGTGTTTGGAAAAACTGCAATATTTCCACCCAAATTTCCACTTGTCCTGGTCTATTTATCAGAACTTTCTCCCCTTTACCAACCATAGGCTGAAAATCTGGTGCACTTAAGGCCAGATTGTGGTTCTTCTCCTTGGGGAGGTGGGTTCAGAGCACTCTGTCACTCAGAGAAGGCCTAAGTCATTGTACCTTTCAACAACACCGTGAACAGTTCTGCCTCAGTTCACCAACCAGGAGTTACATCAGCAAAACTACAGTGAGATAAGAAGCACAGTGACGGGATCCAAAGTTAAGTTTCATTTACAGTTCGCACTAAACCCATCACATTTTCCACAACCTGACCATTTTGAATGAAATAAAACTCCAGCATTTAGATAAAAAAATAGGGATACTTTCAACCGGATGCAACTGAGAGTTCCAAGAGTTAAGTCAGCTCTTACAGAAGGTCTGCAGGGTCTCAGCTTGAGAGTGCAAATTGCTGGCAAAACAACCGCTGCTGCTCAAGTAGAATTATGCAAGCAGATTTGTGTGTATATAATCAGATAATAGTGCCAAATGCAAAGTGCTCTCAGGCTGGTTGTATATACAAGGTGAATTTTTCCCCCTGGGAAGAGACGTAATACATCACAAAAGACCTGTTGGTGCTAATGTGTGCATTCTGGGAAGGTACCTGGGGAAGCTTTGTGGGGTTTGGATGTGCTGTGCAGTGACTGAACCTTTCTAATCCTGCAGGACAAAGGAAGCACAACTGGATTCCAATTGCCTTAAATTTAACAAATGTATCTTTTTTTATTTCTTTTTTTTTTTAACCAAACAAAGCTTTGGCCATACACTGGTAGAGGGGGGCTGCCTCTGCCTCAAGCAGCAGAGACCTATGAATCAGACTTACCTGGTTTATTCACTTATATTCTCTGATTGCATTGAAAAGATGTGCATTTGCAGTGGCAATCTCCTCATCCCATGTCAGATACCAATGCAAATACAAAGGCTTCTCTTCCAAAGCCCCCCCAAGGTCACTTTCAGGGACAGAGGGCACACAAGTCACTGAGGCTGATGTATTTTGAAAACAATATGGTCTTGCACTGCACAAGGAGCACACTGAAATTCATCCCCAGGCACAGCAAGAGAATATTCGTAAAGGCTCCTGCCTGGCTAAAATATAGATGAAATTCTGTGTATTCCAAGGATTTAGAGAGATATTAATTAGTGCTAAGAAAACGAAAAATGAAAAGAGAACAGCTCATTTGAAGCAGGACCTTCACAACCTGAATTTATGGTGGGAATATCTGATAGAATGCAGGTATTTGATCTAGGTGTCAGATATGGTTTTTCCTTTAAGGAGCTATGATAATTGAAACCCATATTTGCCAAATCAGGATGCTGTCAGCAAATTGTCTGTGATGGGGGAGCCTGAACCTGGCTTGGTGCACAGCTCCTCCTTCTGCAAAGATCTTTTCCAAGAAATGAAGTTATGATGAATCACAGTAATAGGCTGTCAATGGGCAATAGCCCAGCAAGATAAGGGATAGGAGACTTAACTCTGCAACTGAAATAGCTCTTCTACAGGGTGCCTTTAATTGCTGCACACTTCGATGCTTCTAGAAGATAGACAACTGGAGGGACAACATTTCCACCCAGCCTGGAGGAGTGGAGCTCACTGGAAGTGGGTACTGTGGTGGTGATGAGCGGATCGAGTGAAGGGCTGAACGAGTCAGGAGATGCTGAGTGGCTTTAAGGTTGCACAAACCTATTGGGTTTGTTTAGGGAACATTGTGCATCCGTTCAGGAAGACACTTTCTTCCCAAGGAAGGCATACGAGCTGGTTATCTTAGCTCATCAATGTGCTGTGATTCCCTGCATAGCCACCTCTCACTGGGCAGTGCTTGGGGAAGGCAGCTGGGCAGCTACACAGCCCGTCTGTGCTTTCCTTATGTACCAGTTTGCTTTGACAGTCTGCTTTCCTAAAGGTAAAACCAAGCTCACATCCGAGCCAAACCGCACCTCAGCACAGCACAGCAACATCCTGGCCACCAGGAACAGGGGGCAGCCGCCACTCTGCCTGGGACACACAAGGCTCCGACGTGCCTCTAGAAGCAGACATGCAACCTGCAGCACCAACCCATGCGAGTTTCCTAACTGTTGTTAGTGTCATGAGCAAGTGGGCTGATTTATCTGCCTGAGCAGCAGTGGGAGCAACACGAACAGCTTGGCATCGGGGATGTTCCAGTCCCACATTGTGCAGTTCACAGCAAAACACAGCCGGGAAACCAGCTCCATCTTCCTCCCTGCCCACTGTGTAGCACAGGAGTTTCCCAGTCCTAACCCTGGTTTTTGGTTACTGCCCCAGCCCGTTTACTATGAGAAGGAAACAGAACAGTGTCTGAGGCAACAAATGCCTGAAGAACAAGCTTGGCTTTGTCTCGTTTGCTTTGTCTCTGCAATAAAGAGAATTCTGACTTCCCCAAGCCAAAGCCCAAGAGAAAACCACCTAAATTTACAAAGTGTTTTAAAGTTTTGCAAAATTGCCTGAGATTCAGCATGAGCAAATGTGTGATGAGAGGCTGAGCAGGTTAAAAGAAGGATGGTTGTGCATAACAAGACCGTGCTTTTAATCAGAAACTTGGACAGAACCTGCTCTATTCATCTCTAAATAAAGAACCTGTGTGATCGTGCTCTTCTGCTGGGAAGAAAGCAACAGCCCTGCATGGGATGGGGGCATCGCTGCAGGAGGTGCAAGGCAGAAGCATGAGGCAGGAGGCTTTAAAGCTCAAACAGTGTTACCAGGTCATGAAGAGAGTAAACATCGTTTTGACAGGTCTCAGTGCTTGCGAAGCTTCAGGGATGGAAATGACAACACCCGAGAGCATCATTCCAGCAAGATGCGAGATGCTTCGGAGCATTCTGGTGCTCGAGGTACAGGGCTTCCCCAGAGTAATCTCTCACCTGATAAACTTCAACAGAAACCTTGCCTGGATGTTAAATTGGGCATTAAATCTGTATTTCATAGAACCCCAGACTGGTTTGGGTTGAAAGGGACCTTAAAGCTCCTCCAGCTCCAACCCCTGCCATGGGCAGGGACATCTTCCATAGAGCAGAGTGCTCCAAGCCCCTGTGTCCAACCTGGCCTTGAACACTGCCAGGGATGGGGCAGCCACAGCTCCTCTGGGCACCCTCTGCTAGCGCCTCAGCATCCTCCCAGGGGAGATCTTCTGCCTAAGAGCTCATCTGAATCTCCCCTGTAGTATAGGCTGTATTATAAATAGATAAATAAAGAACTGGTGAAGGATTTCTCGCAAGCTGTTAGAGACCTTGGTCTGTCTTTAAAAGCTTTTCTTTTTTAAAGCACTGTGCATTTCCTTTCATCCCCCTGGTCTCCTACAGCTGTTAAAGCTGGGTCTATTTTGTATTTCTGTTTCTTTCGCACTTACAGATTAGCTTGTAATTATGGAATTGTACTTCTGGGAACCAGGAAACTGACCCAGAACATGCCTTTAGTCTTTCAGTACATGATCCTGTGTGAAAACATCTTTTAAAGCTAGAGAATCTGCAATTTGGTCTTCAAAAAACAAACCCAAGTGCTTTTAAATTAACGTGTTACTGGCTTCAGTCTAACATTAATTCTAGCACATTGGAAAAGATAAATTAGAATGGAAGCCAACTCCAGGCTGCAAACTCACACCTCTGTTCAGAGCCACTTTGATATTTTAACAAGAGCCAGTGATGGAGCTCACTCTGTTCCCTGAGCCTGCACAGCTCTGTAGTTCCATGTTCCCTTTCCCAATCCTCCTCAAAGCCCAGGGAGCAGAAAGCATAGGGCTGAGGCAAAGAGCACCTGGGGCTGAGGCTGGGGGGGGGAGAATCCCCCAGGTTCCCCCTCATCCTCCAGCCAGGACCAGTCACTGCAAGGGCTGAGCTCCTGCATCACAAGAGTGATGCTCTTGGCATTTACTGGTGACTCTCAAGGAGGCGGGAGTCGGAGGAATAACTCACCTCACCATTGCTTAGGTTAGAAATAACTTGGGGAACATTTTGTGCATCAGCTTTAGAACAGAAAAACACAAACTGTGTGAGGTTGATCTTTTTTTGCTTCACTGAAGTTGCTGAGAATTGAGGCAATTACCTGCCAGTGGGCTGGCTTGTTCCAGCCCTGGTCCTTTTAAGCCACACACTCTATGGGCAGAGAAGGATCCAGCAGCACTGATGCCATTGCCTGCTGAGACACCAACATGCAGCAGTCGGTGTGTTCTGAGTGGGTACAACAGCCACATAACCACATACAACCCAGACTGCAGCTACTACTAGTCCCGTTCAGGGTCTAGCACTTGGGGCATGTGAGCACAGGGATGGGGCTGTTCTCGTGCAGGGAACTGCAGAAAGGCAGAATTCCCCAAGGACCGGCTCCGGATGTTGGCACAATTATAGACGAAGAACGTGGGAGAAAGCTCAGACACTGGCTTGTGCCTGTCGCCAGCACCTCTTCAGCCTGTCCGTTTAGTCCTGGGCACAGTGCAGGCCCTGAGCCAAGCGTGGGCTCCCCATCAGTCAGGATCATCTCCTTCTACCTCTGTTTATACAAGCGTAATGGCTCCAGGAGACACAGAGATGCTTTAACCCAAATGGCCAAAAGCCCAGTTATAGAAGCACTTGTTTAGGCTGAGGCACATGTTATGGGTTTAACCATACAGACACTGTTTTCCTCCATGTCTCCTGGGATAAGGAGCAGTTTATACAGTGATGGCAGAGCCCCAGGCCCCATCACTGTGCCACTTTGGGTCCCCCACGCTGTGTACCCACTTGGTACCACAGTTTGCAAAGCAGGACACAAGTTCTTCCATGAACGTGTTGGTTCTATCCTCAGGTCTACTCCATAAACCCAGCCATGAGCCTGCCTTATTCTAGAAAGGACTATCTGATATGGTATCCCCAGCCTGTAACACCACAGCAGCACCAGAAGCTGGAGGTGCCCGTATCCTGGGGTGCACATCCCCAGCACTGGGCTGTGCAAACACATAGCTTCTGCCAGAGGACAATGGGGATGATGCAGTGCAATACATTGCTGACCACTGAAAGTGTATTTTAGCATTTGCTTCTGGAATAATTAATCTCTGGCACATTAGGAAGTCACTAAACGGGACTGTGCCAGAGAGAAATAATTGCCTTCCCATCAAAGCGAATACAGATGTATGATTAAGATGACGTGATATTTATATAATATTCTCATATCATATAAATAGAGTTGCTGTGTAGAGACAGGGCCTGTGAATCATTCATTTGGTTTATGAGATGGAATAGGCTTTGGCTCTATCAGTATTATCAGTACTGAAGAAACAAGACTGACACTGGGAGCAGCTATTTACCACAGGTTCATTTACCAGAATTCCTCTTTTTAAGTTAGATATAAACCAAAATACATTATTGCAAATTATGCTTGAAAATAAATACTTTTAGGTTAAGCACAACAGAACAGATGCTTCCAAACAGTGGTGTCCTCAGCCATGTCTTATACTGCTCTGGAAAGCTTCCTCTGCCACCAGAGCAGAACACTTGGGTCTTGCTGCTGCCCTGTCCCTTACTGCACAGCAAACATGGAACTCGGAGGTTACTAAATGGTCGCAGATTTGTTGCAATAGTTTACTGGTAGCTTGTGAAAAGATCAAGTGCATTAAGATGCTTAAATGGGAAACTTTCATCATAACAGGAAACCTGAGCGCAAACTGCACCGGGAATTGCTCTAATTCAGACTCTCCAGGGTGATCTTGCGTTTCCATTTCAACCAGTTCGCTATTGTGACTGCAGAGTCTGAAGAGCCCTCACAGGGATAGAGCTCTCGTTCCCAATGGAACTCCTCGGTGCTCCAACGGGACTTAGTGTTTCCCAGGGGTCAGTAATGGATGTGGAACCATTCAGCAGCCACAGGGATGTGCGTTCCCCATCTGCCAGCGGGAAAATCCAATTTACTCCGTTAACATTGACCAGTGATTTCACCACTGGCCTCGCTCCTGCAGCAAGAACAAGGGGAGTCCAGCCTCCCACAGGCTGCCCTCAGATACCTGCTCATGGCAGCTTCATGCGGGCTGAGCCCTTGCCATGCTTCTAAATCCCAGGATATTCTTAAATGATTTCCTTCATTAGGACTTGGAATTCTTGGAAATGATTTCAGGCTGCCTGGGAGAGGTTTTCATTTAAAAAAAAATCTTTAAATCTGCCGTGACTTACAGGACAATTTTATTGACTAAATACTTGTGTATGTATTACCTGACTCCAAGGAGGCTGCCGAGGGAATTGCAAGTCAGGCCAGGACATATTTCCAGCTAAGACAAGCACAGCAACTGTTTTAAAATACTATAATTCAATACTAAATGCATCAGTTCAAAAGAACTGCAATAATGAGCTGAGAGGGGAAAGGCTACAGAACAATAGCTGGAAAATAAATGCCATAACCCATATGGTGGGAAGGGCCTGAAGAAATCAATGCTTGGATTGCACAGGAGTACGAGTTAGTATTTTAAGGAGCACTGAGAAATATTTAAGCAACATTCATATATGAACAGACTTTTATACGATTAAGTATATCTGTGACATCACTGAGGAGCTACAGCCTGCACTTAAAGCACTTCACAGGAGTTCCCTGCCCACACTGGGTTTGCTATGGAGTGTCACAGTTCAGCCCAATGCTCTGAGGTGCTGTTTCAAGGGCACCAGCTTCTATCAAAGGAGCATCTCCCCATGATGGACTATAATAGCACCCAGGGTTAGGTACCAGCCTGGCCCAAGAGCCTGTGAGCTTTTACCACAGCAAGGAGCGAGCACATCCTATAAACCAGCTTCAGTAAGGCGGCATGATAAGCACATACACAAATCTTTTATCCTACCCCAAATCAAGCCTAAATATACTGGAAATAAAGTTACCAAAAGGGAAAATTCCAAAGGCATTGTCAATAGCTACCCGAAACTTGAGCTCTGTCCTCAGCATCCGCTTCCCAGCCCAAGGGACGGTCGGTCATCAGGGAAGATGCTGGCAGGCACTTTCCTTGCCAAAGCCTTGCTGCAGGAAAAAACAGGTCATCACCTCCACCGAAACAGACCTGACTCACAGCAGCACAGGTCCATGTGATGCTTCAGGCACCAGTATGTATTTGCCATCCCTTACCCCAAATACCACTAACACCCAAGCAAAGCTCTGACCTGTCCCCATTGGCACCCCTGTCCTAGCCAAGGCTCCCAGAAATCCTCTAGCAGGGATTTTGCTTGCTCCTAAATGGAACGTTTCTTATCTTACAATGAAAAAGATCAGTTGCCCAAGGGAGCTGCTTGCTAGAACTGAGGACAGCTTCATGAGGTGTTCCAGAGGACACAAGCATGGTCTCAGAGCACAGAGGGCTCTGCAGTGTTTAAGAGCAGGTTCTCAGTTCAGAGCTTCAACTACAGAGGAACCTTTCCATAACGCAGAACTTTTCTACTCAATGAGCAAGTGTATTACTGCTGTTGTACAAAACAAAGGTGGAAATTCAGCTTGAGGAGCAGGTTGGCAGCACCTTCTCATAGCACTAAAGGGCTGTCTCACAAACAGAAAAGCAAGCACAGTTACTTTTGTTTAGCATTGAAAGAATTGATAGAGAGTCACTGTCTGGCTTTATCTCCAATGCTTTCAACTGGGGAAAGGGAACACACATTTCATCCTAAACCTTTCCCATATGGCAAGTGAGGCTTGAGTCACGCAGCAGAGGTGACACTTTGCAGCTCAAACTGAGAGGAGTGGGGGAATGAGCAAGGGAATGAGCTGCAGTCCCTCAGCAGCATGGTTGTGCAATTGTTTCCAGCAATGCAGGGGTGAGATGCATTGAGCAACATCAGCTCGGACAGTCTTCAGTTGCAAGAGCTTCCTTGATCCGGGCAGCTGAGGAGAGAACGTGAAGCTGCTTCCAAGGGCAAAGTGAGTGATGCCAGGACCCAGAGGGGCCTCTAGAGCACGGAGAGCTCGGTGTGGATGTGCAATCCTGCCCAAGGATCCTCGAGTGAAGTGACCGAGCATTCAAAAAGAAATAAAACTACCCCAACCCAGAGCTCCCCCAACACATTGAGGCACGGGAGGGTATCTACAGCTGCTGTGAAGCAGCACAGTGGGCACAGAGAAGTTCTGCCACAGCCCCCCTTGTTTCTCCATCTAGGGCCCTTGCCTGGCATCAAGAAGCTCAGGGCTCAAGACCCTCTTTGGCATCAGTTGGTTGATTCCATGCCAAACATGAGGTCAGCCTGGCTGGCTCCGCTGGTAGCTTTTCTTAGTGTTTCCAGAGAATGGAGGGCAGGGGATCAACTCCGCCCCGCAGGACAGGCGCTCCTGCTCACATCCAGCAGGACTCCGGATTCCTGTGCTGTGGAGATGTGGCACAGACCTGCGATGCTCTCATTTGGGCTGTGCAAACACAGCCGTGAGTCACCGCTCTTTTGAAGCACTGCGTTGTGTTCAACGCGCACTGAAAACAAACCTCAAAGTCTTATGGTTTTCCAGAAAATGACATTCTTGTGCTGCAGCCAGCCCCACTCCATTCCAGCAAAGACAGTATTGTGATAACAGGGTTAGGGTTAGCATGCCGAGATGAGTAATAGCTTGGCCAAGAAATTACACTGATTTTTAAATCCCCCTTTCCAAAGAGATACCCTTGGAAGAAGCTCCTCATGTTCCCTGCGAACTTGAAGGGATTACTTGTATTTCTTACCACTTCTAAACAAGCAGAGACGAAATTCATCCTTTGTGAAGGCAGAGATGATTGTCACCTTGATGGAAAGTGATGATCAAAAAGCATGTTCATTAACCTTCTCATGAGGGGGAGCAGAGGCTTTGCAACACCTCACTGGGGCTCCCACCTTCCTCTGGACAACAACATCTGTGTTCTGGGGGGGAAATCCTGTCCCTGTCCCAAGATGAGTGCCGATGTACAACGTGCTCTGCTGGGAGCTGGCACACGCTGGAGGAAAGCTCCACAAAAATAACACAGAAACCTCCCCATGGGGTTTGGGAGGACAGATCAGAGGGAATGACTCCACACAGCACCTGAAAACCTGCTCCAGAAATCGGGATCCACTTCCAGCCTTGGTTGTCTGGAACACAAGTTATAAAATCTGATTGCTTTACGGTCCACAAAAATCAGTGCTCCTCAGTTCCTGCTTCCTCACAACTGACTACACATGGGCTGGATCGGAGGTGGTGCAGACCCGGATGGAGATCAGGATTGAGATAGGAAAAGGGGCTTTATGGCTGAGCGCAGTGAACCTGGCACTTGTGACACAGCCCAGGCTGCCCGTGCACCATCCTGCGGGATCTGCAGGGGCTGCAGCACACCCGGCCCCAGCGCAGATGAGCCTCTCTGGAAGATGTACAGTACACACACTCCTGCCTGCCAAGGGGTGAGGTCATTTTGGAAGGAATTTTATTTATTCAGGAAATATTTACATGTCAAGATTACATGTTTAAATTCTTTGACAATGCAAACTCCGGGCCACATGCAACATTTCTGAGGAGATTTGCAAGCATTTCTTCAGGTTTTCCTACACGCAAGAGGCTTTTACTGTATCTGGTGGAAGCAACAGCTGCTTTCTCTAAAATGAGGAGATGAAGTCCCACATTGAAGACTCCAGTCTGAGCAGGAGGCTGCAATTTCTATTCAGTGGAAAGACAGGGAAAGGGAGTTGCTTCACACACATGGGCTCAGAACCAAGCGTGAAAACAGATCCTCTTTGACAGTGCAGAAATGTAAATTCAGTCAGGTTCCTGCATAGGAGAGGGCATCCAGACCTGCCAGGTCTGCATGTCCAGGAAGAGGAGCCCTGGGAAGCAGCCCTTGCCCCAGGCATAGGTAGAAGTTCATGACTAAAAACCTCTTCCAAGCATTTTGGATTTCAATTTACTGACAGAACTGAGATATGGGGGATGAAATTCTAACTGCTTTAAGTATATACATATATATATATATCAAGTAAAGTCGTTTGCAACTCTTCAAGACCCAGCACTAAGAACAGGCACTTGAAGGAGCCACTCCTGCTCTGTAAAAAGACATGGCCAACCCCTCTATTGTGTTTTACGTCCATGAGAGTAGCTTAACATTTCATTTGATCACTACAGGAGAGAAGAAGGACAAGCAGAGGTATGAAATAGCTTCTGTATGAGAAATGACTAGACTGACTGTGACTTCAGGGGAATACGGCAGACCTGTAAAATTGTCAGTGGGAAAGAGAAGACTCATAGGGAACAAGTTCATGACCGCAGTCTGCAAGCCAGAGACATCAGTCAAAGGCATCACAGGGCCATTCCCATGTGAACAGGGGGATGCACCTTTACACACAGCTCAGGCTGCCCAAGGAAACAAGGCCATGTAGAGTTACTGAGCCTAGAACCACCTCCCTGGTTTAGGAGGACCCAGGGCTGCAAGTCAGCAACAAGCACAGAGGGAAGTGCCAGCTCCCATCCACCCTGCTCTTCCCAGGCACCCACTGCTGGCAGCTTCCTACAGGGATGTGCCCTTATTTGTGCTAAACAAGTAGTAGATTGTTTTAAGGCAGGAAATGAAGATGCATGGACTGGTGATAGTGTGTGTTGGTTTTAATTTCCCACCACACTGTGATACCTACTTTACTCTCCCTCAATTATTGCCAAATTCATTAGGTTGATGTGAAATTCGCAGAAGCCCAGAGGGATTGTGGCAAATCACAGTCCTTAACAGATTCAGCAGCATTATTCCTGGAGTTATGTATAATATTTCTAAACTTATAGCCAGATCTAAGTCTCTATACTCTGCCTGAAGGGAAGAAATTAGCCTAATTAAACACTGGAACAGAAGCTGACTGCACAGCAGGTGAGATTATTCAGAGAGCTTAAGGCAACACCACTTTATCTGGTTAATCATAAAATCACAGTCATTGGCATGAGGAAGAAACACTCAAACACTTCTTCAGGCTGGAAAGCTTTGGACTCAACCTCTAACTCATGGCTCTGCTTCACCAGGCACCATCTCCCTTCGAGCAGACTCAAACACGTATACAAAGCATTCATGGAAACATCTCTTTGTGTAAGAACAAAATAAACCAAGCAGCAAAGCACGAGCAACCGCAAAGAACCCACAACACACCCCCCACCAGAATAATGCCCATGTTTTATAACACTAGGATGGTTCTGCTTTGCCCAAGTGTTCATAATGAGGTATCAATGCCATTTCCACCAGAGGAGCTATAGTTCAGTGAGGATTTTCCACCTGAGCTACCTACCTGG
>JAOEHX010046715.1:0-11984 GCA_025448015.1 Bolborhynchus lineola
CCCTTCCCCTTTTTCGGGGCGGGGCACACCGGCCTCTACGTGAGTACCGAGGAGTCCTCCCAGGGGCCTCCTGGTTCCTCCTTTTATTTCCTCACTGTCCCACTCGGGTGGATCCAAGTGCATCGGAGTTTCCATGGTTGGGTGGTCCCCGTATAACTTGGGGCATCAGAGGAATGACAGTGTGCTGAGGGCAGGGGAGATCCTGTGGGGCAAGAGCCAGTGTGCCGTGGCCCTTGCTGGGAGGAGGTGATGGCAAGACTCCCAGTGCGATGCAGAATATACAGCTGCCTTTTGAGTTGTACTGCAGTGGGGCTTGGCTGACCGCTCGGCACATCCTGCTCCCTTTCCTCTCCTCTCTGCATCCACTGGGTTGGACACGCTGCTTGGAGCTCTGCTCATGTGGTCCCTTGCAGCTCCTGGCCCACCTCGAGGGGACAGTGGCCGGAGAGGTCAAGTCCCGCCTGGCCCATCATGTCCCCTGCAGCTGTGGCCATCAGCTCCAGGTTGACCCTGGAGCCTTTTGGGCAGCACTGGCTCCGACCGCCTGCCTTGTGTCATGGAGTGGGGTTTGTGCTCCCCATGTCAGCCCCCACCAGGAGCAGTGATTCCACTGACATCCTTGGTCCCTACTCTTCTCCATGGTTTGCTCCTTGCTGACCGATAGTCTGGACCCAGCTGGCTGAGGAGGGGCTGAGCATCTCCTTTGATCTGGGCTCATGTATTGTCCCACTGCCTCAGCTAAGCACAGGAGGTCCTTGGTCCCTGCAGGTAGTGGTTCGGGGTTTTTTCCACTAATAAAGGCATTAGCCCTGCCATTGAGTGGGAGGGACCTGGGCTTGGGGCTTGAGCCACCGTGTTAGGGAAGAAGAGGTTGGAAGAAACCAGGAGAAGTGGTGGCTGTCCCATATGGGGTCTAAGCACTGCTCTGGGACTTGGAGGGGCTGCCGGGCTCAGAGGGCAGTGTGTCTGCCTCCCTGGAACCAAGACCCCCTGACTCTACAGGGCCAGCTCACTGGGCATATGGTCTGTGTGACAGGGCTGTTCCTCCCTAAGGGGCATCTATGCTGGAGGAGCTGGCCTGGTACTGTGCTCACCTGGAAACCTCTGTCCTCAAGGGCTGCTTCCAACCATCCCCTCCTCCTTTGCAAAACCCAGCAACAACAACAACAAAAAAAAGCCCTTCTTGGCTCCGGCTCTCTCCCATCTTGCTTTAATCAGGGGAAGAATGTTCCTCCGCGGACACCGTGGGGTTACGGAGGCTTTGGGAAACAGGAATCCTCTTCTCCTTAGTCACAGCAAGGACTGCCCCTGTTCACACAGAGGGGCTGTGGACCTTCCCAGGGCCTGAACGATGCCATCCCAGCCTGCCCCTGCCAGGTGGCATGCTGGCTTCTGCGTGGCTCCTGGCAGGACACTGGCTCCCAAGTCCTTGTCAACATGTGAGCGTGACACTGCTGCCTGCTGCATGCCAGGGCTGCTCTCCCTGCTCAAGGGCTTCTTGCCTGCTCCGTGACTCCCCCCAGCCTTCGCACCCTACAGCGCAGGGGATTGCTGGGTCGGTGTTGCTGGAGCCTGTATTACATGCTGGGGGGCTCAGCTGGGGGCCTGAGCTCCTGTCTGTGCTGGTGTCGCTTGCAGGCAGCACCCTGAGCATGGGAGAGTAGCCGCTGGAAGCTGCTGGCCCGCCTGTGGTTGCCACTGCTGGCAAGGTCTCCTCAGGGGAATTTGGAGCCTGAGGGCAAGAGTGTTTCCCTTTGATCTTTGCTTCCTCCCTGCCTGCTCAGGCAACAATGCAGGCAGTAGTTTTCCATCCCCTTCCTCGCTCCTGCTGTATCCCAAAGCCAGAGGGTAGCACTTTAGGCAGCAGCATTCACTATCTCCAGCTTCCTTCCCTGGGCTGAGGGCTGCCTCTGCCATGCATCCCTCGGCTAGGCATCCCAGGACCCTAATTATTCCAGTTAATTACTGCTGGGAAGGGCTTGGAGCAGAAAGTACCTTGCCTTGGGGTCTCTGATATCTCTGGCTTTAACAACAGCAGCCTGCACTGGGGGCTTTGTATGTGATGCACTTGGTCACCGGGGGACTATGAGCCTGTTAGGTCATCTGGTGCCACACATGCCAGCAGATGGATTACTGACTGGCAAGGTTTTCCCCTGTCCCAGGCTGGTGACTGCCTGGCCAGGAGGGTGGCAACAATGCTGAGCCAAAGACTGCAGGCCCACAGGCTGTGTCAGCTCTTAGAGAGCAGGCGAGACAGCCCCAGGTCCCCACCACGAGTGCTGCTGTGAGCCGGCCAAGCTCGCCGGGCACTGTTTGTTTAAAGCGCTGGGGCCGCTGCAGTTTTCTCAGCTGTTTCCCCCTTCCCCTGGCCTGGGCGCGGTGGAGAACAGGGCTGGTTTGTTCGGGTGGCTGCCTCCCTGTAGCCACACTCCAGCAAGCAGGGGGCTGCGGGCGCCGGGGCACAACTCTGCTTCCAAGGGCAGGAAGGGGAAGCTCTCCAATATTTGTGGAAAGGGGGGTGGGAAGAAAGGTGAAATGGAAAGTGCCTTTAATACATTCCGCTGGCAGGAATCAACCATGGCCACCCGTTTCTTTCCTTCCCTCTCCCCAGGTGAACAATAACGGAATCATCTCATTCCTGAAGGAGGTCTCCCAGTTCACACCGGTGGCCTTTCCCATCTCCAAGGACCGGCGTGTGGTGGCTGCTTTCTGGGCAGATGTGGATAACCGGCGGGCAGGCGATGTGTACTACCGGGAGAGCACAGAGCAGTCCATCCTGGAGAGAGCGAGCGGGGACATCGCGCAGTATTTCCCCGAGTTCCCAGGGTTTTCCGCGCAGTGGGTCTTCATCGCCACCTGGTACCGAGTGACCTTCTTCGGAGGCAACTCATTTTCACCGGTGGGTAGCTGGGGCAAAGGAACCACGAGTTTAGGGGTAGAGTTTCTTTAAAAGGAGCATCCCAACAGAGCTTTGATGCTTTCCATGGCATTGGTGCTCCTGTCAGCAGGGCTAAGCCATCCCCAGCAGCTCCCTTGTGATGCTTTGCCGTAATGGAGTAGTGCTAGGCTGGCAAAACCAAACCCTCCTTTCTGTGTTGCCTGAAGGCTGCAAATTGCCAGCGTCCCCCATTTTGGGTACCAGGAGCTGGTTGCGGATAGGGTTTGGTGCCTTTCTTCCAGAGGCCTGATAACCACATTTCCATTTTCCTGCTGGCTGGGGTGCTGGGCAACCAACCCAACTACCCTTTCTAGCAGAGAAAGACTCAGAGAAACACCCTTTGCTAAATGCTTTTTCCATCATCTCATTATCTTCTCACTGGTTTGCCTGCCCTGCTCCTGCCAGCTCACTGCTCTTCCCTTCCCTGCTGCAGGTAAACACTTTCCAGATTGTCCTCATCACGGATGGCAAGCTCTCCTTCACCATCTTCAACTATGAGTCCATCACCTGGACCACGGGTATGCACGCCAGCAGTGGGGGGGACTTTGCCGGGCTCGGCGGCATTGCGGCACAGGTAAGTGGCAAACATGGTCCCAGGGTGACCAGGTAGCATATCTGCCCCAAGAGCTTGCGGCTCCTGGTTTGGGTTTTTTGGACCATTTTTTCTTTTCTTTAAGCTGTTGAATATCCGTGTGTGCTCTGGCTTCCAAAGCTGAGACCATACAGGGGGCTTTGTAATCCTGAAACCACAGGTCTTTGCCTTGGCTGCTGTCTTGTAGTCCCTTTTCCTTCCTAACCACAGCCTTTAAGAGCAGCTGCCACAGCCAGCACAGATTTCACTTGTATTTATATTTCATCCTTGTGTTCGTTGTTGTGTTTAAGGTGAAAAAAAAACCCCAATCCCCCACCCGCAGAATCCCCAGTACCCATTCGGATGTGTGAATTTACTGGCAGTTGATCCGTGCTTGGCTCCCTGCCTGCCAGCCTGCAGCAGGCAGGATGCTGCAGGTGGAGAGGAAGTGGATGGGTTTTGAATCCCAGGGGAGGGTCCGCATGGGCAGCACGGCTGCTTTGCCCCGTCTTGCTGGCTGTCATCCTGGCACATGGACAGGGCTGAGTGCGGGCTGGTGCTGGGTGGAAGGGGTCAGCCGGTCCAAGCAGTGCTGCTGGCAGTGTTGAGTGGCAGGCAAATAAGCCTTTGTGGTCCAGCTGCCTTCCCCTCTGTGCTAGTGATGTCTCTTTACCCTCTGCCCTTGTCCCCACAGGCAGGTTTTAACGCCGGTGATGGAAAGCGCTACTTCAACATCCCTGGATCCCGCACCGATGACATCGCTGACGTGGAGATGACGACAAATGTGGGTATCCCCGGGCGCTGGGTGTTCAGAATCGATGATGCCCAGGTGCAAGTGGGGGGCTGCAGCAATACAAGTAAGAGGACAGCAGTTAGGTTTATTTAACTCCCAACCCAACCCCACACTGTTCTCCAGCCCTGTCTTTTCCCTGCCTCAACCCACACCTCTATGGGGTGGAGGAGGCGGCTCAAAGTACTTGGGGAGGGAGGGGAGGCAGCCATGGGGGGGACCCTCCTCAGCACCTGCCATGGCTGGGGATGCCACCCATGGGTGCCCCGGGACTGGGAAGGGGCTGGGAAAGCAAATGGGGAGGGGAGAAAGACTTCTGAGATGAAAAGAGCTTGCGGGGAGTGTTAAGGGAGGCTGGGGAGAAGGTGACAGCGCACAGCGCAATCCCACCAACCTGCTGCAGGCAGAGCAGGGCATGAGGGGCTGGCACCCTTGAGGGATGCGTGCCTCCATGAATCCCAGGAGGTTGGGAAAGCCATGTGGAGAGCTGTTCGGTGCCAGCCTCCCTGATGGGGCTGGGGCACCAGGGCTGGGCCGTGCTTCCCACCCCGGGGGGCCTGACACGTCCCCTTTCCCACACTTGATCTGTGTGTGTCTCGCGTGTTACCCAGTGGGTTTACTGTAGATGGGCTCTCCCATGCCCTTTTCCCTCTGCCCTGGGTGATAAGAAAGGGCATATCCATGTGCCTCCAGCCTGAGGGGCATACCCTGTGCAGCCTTTTCCCCTCCCATGGGAGGAATTAAAACTGGCCACCATGTCCCAGGGGAGCCCATGAGGAGTGAGCCCTACCCTGCTGTGAGGCAGGCAGCCCCCGTGGGCTCCCTGAGTGCTCTGGGGAGCTGGGTGGGTACAGGGACAGCCCCTGGCGCTGGTGTGGCTGGAAGGCGGCGGGTGAGCTGCGCCGGGATGCAGGCTGATGCGGGGCCACCGCTTGTCCCCACAGCCTCTGTCTGCCTCACACTGCGGCCCTGCCTGAATGGGGGGAAGTGTATTGAGGACTGCATCACAGGGAACCCCTCCTACACCTGCTCCTGCCTGGCTGGCTTTACTGGGAAGAGGTGCCATGTTGGTGAGCGTGGGTCCTGAGCAAGCTTCCGGCACTTTGCCGCAGGAAGCAGGTTTCATTCCTGGTGTCACTGCTACGTGCTGGCAGTCTCTGTGTTCCTGTTCTGTCCCTGCTCTGAGCTCCTGCCCCGTGTGGGGCTGTGTTTCAGATGTGGACGAGTGTCTCTCCAACCCGTGTCAGAATGGAGCCACGTGCCTCAACGGTGCTGGCAACTTCAGCTGCATGTGCCCAGTGGGCTTCAGAGGTGCCAACTGTGAGACCGGTGAGCACGGGGCCACCAGCGCGGCAGAGCTGTGCTTGAAGAGCTAAGACGCAGGCTTGGGGAGCAGTGCTGCTCTTGGGAGCACTCCTGCAGCAGCTTGCAACAGCCAGCTTGGATTTCAGCATGCTGCAGGCAAAGGAAGCTTTGCTCTGGCCGCAGGCCCTTCCTGCCCCTGGCAGTGCACGCTGCTGAGGGCCCAGCTCAGTGCTGCTGCCAGCACCTCTCCCTGCCGCCCGCTGCTCCTTCAGTGAGAAAAGCTGGCAGTTAGTGTTAAACAGAGGCCCTGCTTTTGCAGGTGATGCTGTGGTCCTGAGCCCTCTGAAGCCAGTGGAGACTCTCCCGGTCCCTGGCAGGGCTGTGGTGGCCGGTTTCTTGGACTGCTGGCCTCCATCCCCCCAGTGGAAATGCTGCCAAAATGTTTGGCTCTCAGCAAGCCTCTGCACCGGTGGAGAAGGCCACCAGGGAGTTGACTTTTGAGGAAGGGAGGGAGGAATTCCCGCCCTGGCATGCTGGCTTCCAAGAGGTGCAGAGGGATGGAAGGGCTGAGCTGCCCAAGGAAGGTTTTGTGAAGAGCCAGGGCTGGGACATGGCCACTGTCCCTGCCAGAGGGTGCATTGGTGACTCCACGCTACACCCTCTGCCCAGCCCCAGCATTGCTGTGTGTGCAGAGGCATGTGCCAGTCCTGTGCATGGGTTGATCCCCCCTCTTCTCTTTTCTTGGTGTTCCCTTGCAGAAGAGCTGCCATGTGAGAGCAAAGTGTGCCACAACGGCGGGACATGCCAGGCAGTGAATGGGACAGCAGTGTGCTTGTGCCACCGGGGATACACGGGGGCAGACTGCCAGACAGGTCCGTGGCATGGGGAGGAAATGGGGACACCTTACACCTTAGCAAACTGCTTTCCCACCATGCTTCAGGCCCAGCTGGAGTTTTGGAAGGGGAGTGCTCAGGATGGGAGGCAGTGGGTGAACTGTCTTTACCTGCACCTAGCCGCCCCTCTTGACCTCCCCATGCAGAGCTGAACGAGTGTGAGTCCAGCCCATGCCTGAATGGTGGGCACTGTGTCGACCTGGTCGATAACTACACCTGTATGTGCCTGGAGCCCTTCGTGGGACAGCGCTGCGAGACAGGTGCCTGTTCCTGCATCCTGCAGCACAGGATGACCCATGCCAGGGACTGTGTCCTCAGTGCTCAGCTGTGCCATCACAGCCCTTTTCCCAGGGCTGGGCTCTGCTCATCGCTTGCTCACTTGCTTTCCCCCCTGCCCAGACTCATCTATCTGTGAGGACCGGAGCTGCCGAAACCGGCAGACATGCAACTACATCCGCCCAGGCCGCTACATCTGCACGTGCTCCCCGGGTTATTATGGCAACAACTGCCAGTACGGTGAGCAGAGGTGCACCTTGCCCAGCCTGCCATGGGAGCTGGGTCTTGGGGAGCTGGGTGGAAAGGGCAGATCACTGAAAAGGGGCTGCATCAGCCATAGGCACTGCCGAAAGCTGGCAGGCAGCATGTGACTTACGGAATGGAAAGATTTCTTCACTGAAGGGTGAACAGGCTGCCCAGGGAAGTGGTGGAATCACCATCCCTGGAAGCATTCAGAAAACATGTAGAATAGGCCCTTAATGACATGGTTTAGTGGCGGACTTGGCAGTCCTGGGGTGAAGGTTGGAATTGACGATCTTAAAGGTCTTTTTCATCCTAGTTGATTCTATGATTCTGTGCGTGCAGGGGTTGTGGTGGTGCCAGGGAGGGAACTCCTTCCAGCAGTGCTGCTCAGCTGTAGTGGGGTCTTTGGTGTGAACCAGTTCTGCATCTGCTCCTCTGGGGTAGAACGTGTCCCAGCCCCATGCTGGGATGGCTCTAGCTCAGCCTCCCCCTTCCCCGCAGGCGGGCCCCGCGTGCCTGGCGCCTGCCTCTCCCAGCCCTGCCAGAACGCGGGCAGCTGCCTGGAGACGGAGCAGGGCTACCTCTGCGAGTGCCGGGAGGGCTACACGGGACAGGACTGTCGAGACAGTGAGTACAAGGGGAAGTCTCTCCAGTGGGGTTTGGCATCTCTAAGGGGGCCTTCCATTCCTAAGGGCAGAAAAAGCAGCCCCTGAGAACCTGTTTGGTGCTCCTGGACTGAACAGTGGGTCCATCCCACTGAAGGAGCCTGTGCCTCGGTGTCTGGAGGGGCTCATAGCTGCCACTCACCTGAGCTTCCCCCATGGATGGTGTCTGGCAAGGCTGCTTTGCTGTCACAGCCCCACAAGGGAGAGGGGTCCTGGGAAGCTGCCATCTTCTCTCTTGCAGAGCTCTCAGAGGGCTGTGAGTGTCGCAACGGAGGCAGTTGTCTGGAGGGGAATGTCACCATCTGCCAGTGCTTGCCTGGGTTTTTTGGTCTCCTCTGTGAATTCGGTAGGTGACAACTTCTCACTTGCTGTGTTTGCTCCCTCTCCAGGATGCTTGAGCCAGGCAGGCTGTGGTCAGACAAGGAGAAACTCTGCCCATGCCTGAGCCTAGCATGGTGCCAGGGGCATGCCCTGAATTTGAGCCTAGAAATGTTGTCCCTGGTGAGGAGGCAACACTTCCATCTTCAACCCTCCCCCTTGAGCTGTGCCTCTCCCAGCCCTTTGCCCCAGCCAGCTTTCCTGGGTGGGATGGGAGCCATAGTCTTAGTGTGTTCCTGCTCTGAATCTCACTGGGCATCCAGGCTGGCCCTTGCTGTTTGCATGGTCTGTGGAGGGGTACAGGGGGTCCCTTCCATCTCTTCAGACCTGGCAAAATTAGGAGATGCCCCCATTTCTGGCCAGGCAGCCAGCTGGCTGTCCTGCCACCAGCTGATGGAAACTGGTGCTGTGCGTGTGTTTGCAGAAGTCACCACTACCCCGTGCAATATGAACACGCAGTGTCCGGATGGCGGGTACTGCATGGAGTATGGTGGGAGCTACCTCTGCGTCTGCCACACTGACTATGGCACCAACCACAGTGAGTCTCGTCTTTGGGGATGCAGAACCAGCCCCAGGAAGGGGCACGGATGGGGGCTGGGGGGGTGAGCAGCTGGGGAGCAGCCCTCACATCCCTGGTCCTGCATCCTCATTGATGCCCTGTGTTTGGCTTTGCAGCAATGCCATCCCCCTGCGACTCGGAGCCCTGCCTGAATGGGGGGTCCTGCGAGGTTCATGATGACTCGTACACCTGCGAGTGTCCTCGAGGCTTCCTTGGCAAGCACTGTGAGAAAGGTACCTGCATGGAGCTCCCTGCTGGCCCCAGGACCTGACGGGGTGGGAGAAGAGTTTGGACCATGGTAGGAGAAGAGTGGCTGCTTGCTGAGCTGCAGCTGGCAGTGGGCACAACGTATCCCACCCCACATGTGGAGCGAGGATTGCATGGCTGCTTTCATGGCCTGACAGTCATAGCAGCTGATCCAGTTGTTTGGTTTCCTGCACAACACCACCAGTGTTGGAGGTGTTTTTGCATACTTGAGCTTTGGGCCTCAGGAGCAGCTGTCAGTGCCCTGGCATCACATGTCTGTGGCGTCCTTAGGTCCTGGCATATGGAATCATAGCATGGTTAGGGTAGGAAAGGAACTTAAGATCATCTAGTTCTGCACAGGGTTATTCAGCGGTGTTGGGGAGGCCTGGGTGCACTTGGTGTTCCTGCAGCGAGGGGTTTGGGGGGAGGCAGTGGCCTTCGGGATGTGGACAGCAGTGGGTGACCCCTTGCTCTCGGTGTTCTCTGCAGCCAAGCCACGGCTCTGCAGCACAGGACCCTGTCGCAACGGGGGCACCTGCAGGGAGGCAGATGGGGAGTACCACTGCTCCTGCCCCTACCGCTTCACCGGGAAGCACTGTGAGATCGGTATGGTCTCCTAAACCCCACCTGGGACACGAGACAGTTGTCCTGCTCACTGCTCAGCTCCCACCTGCCCTCTGCCCCCAGGTAAGCCAGACCCCTGTGCCTCGGGGCCCTGCCAGAACGGGGGCACCTGCTTCCACTACATTGGCAAGTACAAGTGCGACTGTCCTCCAGGCTACGGTGGCCGGCACTGCGAGATTGGTAGGTGTGAGCAGGGTGTGCCAGTGCCAGGGGATGCTTGGGGAGGTGGTGGCAGCAGCAAGCAAGCCTCGCTGCTTGCTTTGAATCCCCTTCCCTGTAATTTGAAGCACTTTGGATCTCCCTTGTACCCTGCTGAGGGGGAGAAGGGAGGTGGCTCTTGTTTCTTGGCTCTACCAGCCCTGCAACAGCCACTCTTTATGTTCTTCTTCTAGTGCCCTCCCCGTGCTTCCTTAGCCCCTGTGAGAATGGTGCTACCTGTGAAGACCTTGGCGAGGGCTATGCTTGCACATGCCCCATGGGCTATGTAGGGAAGCACTGCCAGACTGGTAAGGGCTCTGTGCTGCCCCTGCCAGTCAGGGGCTCGGGGTGCCTCTGCAGGTCCTGCTCAACACCCCCGTCTCTCTCCAGTGGTTGACTGTGGCATTCCCAGTGAGGTGAAGCATGCCCGGGTGTCTTTCAACTCCACCAAAGTGGGCTCTCTGGCTGAATACCAGTGTGAGCTGGGCTACACCCTCAGCCAGCACAACCACCCTCGTGTCTGCCGCTCACTGGGTGTCTGGAGTGACCCCCCTGAATGCAATGGTGAGGAGAGCTGGGGAGCAGCTGAGCCCTGGGGCACTGTCTCAGTGGGCTGTGGCCATGACCATGGCTTGGTGACCCCAGGACATGTACTCTAGTCCTCCCCTGTGTCTGCAGACAGACCCCCCCGGGGACCCCTCCTCAGTGCTCATGCCTCTTATCTTGTCTCTCCCCTGCACAAATACCTGCAGAGATCAACGAGTGCCAGTCCCAGCCTTGTCTGAATGGTGGTCAGTGCAAGGACCGCATTGCTGAGTTCCTGTGCTTGTGTGAGCCAGGTTACACTGGCCAGCATTGTGAGTCAGGTAAGAGACCATGCCAGGTACACTCCAGGGCTGCTGCATGCTGCTCCCAGCCAGTTGGAGGAGCAGGCAGGACTGTGAGGGCACATGCACTACTTGTGTCTCCCCTACTAATGGATTCTGCATAGGCATCCCCATCACAGATAGAGCACTGACTTACCCTTATGCATGTTAAGCCCATTCAGAGAAGCCCCAAGATCTTGAGATCTGTGTGGGAAGTGCCCCTGTGGCTTCAAAGCTGTGGGGCGGGGTGGGGGGAAGAAGCAGTTTGAGGTCATGCTGTGCTTCTGTGTATGCACATGGTCATGGCTGCATGTGGGCAGTGGCTGAAGGGGATAATGGGTAGTGAAAGATCTGGTGGGACTTCATGGCAGGCAGCTCTAGCCCTCTTTAGGAGAGGATGGTGGTGGGAAAAGGTGGGATGTGTGATGGGGATCAGAGGAGGGTACATGTCACCTTATGGGACTTCTTGCACAGCCGCAGACTGCCAGCCATACCGGGTGTCCCTGAGGACATGTCCCTATGCCCAGCTCCCCCTGCAGCCCCCACACAGGGGCATACACGGGACAGTGGGCTCCTGATGGCTTCAGGAGTAGGGCTGTTCTTGTCTGGTTGGCTTGGGGTAGCAAGTGACGTGGGGAGGGTCCACACCCTGCAGGGGAAGCGCTGCCTCTCCAGGTCTCCTCATGCTGTGCTGCTGGCCCGGTCTCTGTGCTGAGCTGGTGCCTTTCTTCGTGTCACTCCCCAGATATTGACGAATGCCAGTCGGAGCCCTGCAAGAATGGTGGGACCTGCCAGGACCTCCCTGCGTCCTTCTCCTGCTACTGTCCTGAGGGCTTTGTGGGGACCCAGTGTGAGACAGGTAGGGACTCGCAGTTCCATTGGGAGGCTGGGCTGTGGGCACTGGGACACAGCCAGGACCTGTACTGGTTGCCATCTTGGGCACCCTGTCTCCAAGCCATTACGCTAGGCGCTTGCTGCCTGTTGTGCCTCCTTGCCTGTGGTTCCAGGGGCAGAGCTGAAACTGCTCTGGTAGGGAAGGAGCAAAGGATAAGATGTCCACTGGTAACGGGTCCCCTTTTGAAGGCATCTCCCCCTGCCAGGGAACGTGGCCACCATGGCACTTGGGTGGGGTTCTGGATCCAAAATGGCTGTGCTGAGCCCTGGGCTGCAAGTCCATCCTGCTGTCCCTTGGGAGGCCATTGCCCGGCTGCTGCCATGCTGGGGGCCCCCTGCTCACCACCATCCTTCTCCCGCCTCCAGAAGTGGACGCCTGTGAGTCAGGCCCTTGCCAGAACGGAGGGGAGTGTGAGAGCTACAGAGGCTCCTACCTCTGCGTGTGCCCGGAGGGTTTCTTCGGCTACCACTGCGAGACAGGTGAGGTGGGAACGAGCAGCGTGGTGCAGGGCGGCCGATGGCTGGCTGGCCGCCGCTA
>JAOEHX010046716.1:0-14132 GCA_025448015.1 Bolborhynchus lineola
TTTATGTTGAGGACACCACAACTGTACACAATACTCCAAGTGAGGTCTCACAAGAGCAGAGTAGAGGGGCAGGATCAGCTCCCTCGACCTGCTGGTCATGCTCCTTTTGATGCAGCCCAGGATACTGTTGGCTTTCTGGGCTGTGAGTGCACACCGCAGCTGGCACATGTTTATTTTCTCATTGACCAACACCCCCAAGTCCTTCTCCACAGGGCTGTTCTGAATCTCTTCTTTGCCCAGCCTGTAGCTGTGCCTGGGATTGCTCCAACCCAGGTGCAAGACCTTGCACTTGGCATCGTTAAACTTCATCAGGTTGGCATCAGCCCACCTCACAAGCGTGTCAAGGACCCTCTGGATGACATTCCTTCCCTCCAACTTGTCAACTGAACCATGTGGCTCAGTGTCATCAGCAAACTTGATAGGGCCAATCTTTTGTGATTGCCAATTTAAAAAGAAATTACCTTATTCTTGTTTGATTATCCACAAATAGCTTTTTGGGTGGTGAATTCAGCATCACTTGTCATTTCATTGCTGTAGCATCATATACAGTTTAATCCAGTCTGTAGACATTTTTAAAATTAATTTACTGATGGAACAACCTATTTAAATATGTTGTGACGTGACTACCATATATGGTCGCAGTCTTTCTTTCCAGAAAGAGTGTGAGAGGTTACATTTTATCACCTTTCTTGCTTTAAGTGCCTGCTTTGGGGAGTACTAGACTGTGACCAAATGAGGTAGTTACTGGGGAGTCCACACCCACTAATTTCTTTGTAACCCTCTGCTATTTCAGTTTTATCTACACAAATGCACTTTACACAGACTAGACAGCTTCTGCTTCTAACCTGTAACTTAAGGTACTTATATGTGTGCTGTTGCGTCCTGTTGTGTTGTAAAAGCTTCATGAAACTAAGTCAAAATGTGCAAAAGCCTTCATGATATTTCTATTTTTCATTGTCAATGGCAGCCCTTTGTGAAATAGAACACAGTCACATGGATTATAGTTGGAAAATTCATGAGATATATGTATATATATACATATATATATATATACATAGGTGTATATATATATGCACCTATACATCCTTTGTTCTTCCAATTTTAGGAATCATTCAGGATTCAAACTGCAAAAAGGGGTTGGGTTTTAGGTTTGATTTTTTTCATTTCATGTAAGCTTTCTGGAGGTTTTGATAGTTGGAACCACTGGCTCAACAAATCAAATCCTAATTTATTTGGTAGTCTAAAGGAGATCTGGGAAGATTGCATGTGCTTTGGAACTTGTTTTACACTGAAATTGTAGCTCTCAGTGGACTGCAGGTTTTGTTGAAAATTGAAAGAAGGCATTAAATACAAAAAGAGGTACACAAGGTAACAAATTTACATGGAAGTGACGCTGAGCTTAAATCAGTATCTTGGGGTGGCTATCTCTGAATAAGCTTTACAATTTCTATGCAGCCTCACCAGGACTAGACCATCTAACTGTTCCCAGTCTCTGGGAGAATTTGTTACTGAAACCTAGGCTAAAGTGAGGTAATGGATCAGTATACAGAGAGAAAGAACAGACCTGTCTTCCCTCTGTAAGTAATTTTAAAGGAGATTGAAACATCTGAAAATGCAAATGTTTCAACAGAAGCAAACATCTATTTGATATATGAGATTTTTTGGTATAATATGCTTATACCCTCTCATATTGCATCTCCCACTGACTGTTATTTGTTATGTCAACTGATAAATGACAAGTTAATTTTTTTTTAATGTTGTGACGATCTGAACAAAGATTTCTTCCCCCTGGGATTAGAGGTTTCAAATTGACTCGGAGAAAGTCCACGAAAAATAATATATTGTTCAAATAGTAGATTCATTGTGATTTTGATGGAGCAAAGAACAAGTGGGAGTCTTCATTAAGTTACTGTCATGAAGACCAGTATGCTAAACTTCTTGTTTCATGTTACAGGTAAGATGGTTACCACTGTGGCTTTACCCATTAAGCTAAAAAATGCAGTACATTCGATGGGATAGAAATATACATTTTTTCTTTTACAGTACCCAAGATTGAGGCCTAATTTGCAGATCACTTGACAAACTTCTCTTTTTTATTTTGGTATCCTTCCTTCTCTGCTTGATTAGAAGCAGAGTGCCAGAGAAGTATCACTTTCATTCTTCCTTCCCTGGTGAACATGACATTGTGTATCAGCAGCTCTGAAAAAGTCTAAAATTTCTATTGTCTGAGAATGGAGAAAAGACTGTCTTAAACCATCTCTGTGATAAACCATCTTTGTGAGCTATCTCCGATCCCGATAAAAATGTAAATTAAGAGTAACTTTAGACAGCGGACAACGTGCTAGTGGATAGCTAATTTGCAGTGGGCAGCAAGAAGCTGCCTCATAGCATTTCATTTCTGGAGACTGCTTTTTGTTGTCCAAAGTTGTGTCAAAACTTATGCTTATACAAGGAAGATTTTTTTTTTTTTTTTTTTTTAACTAAGCCTCAGTGTCTAAGGTAATAGTGCAGTCTCCTTTTTTTTTTTTTTTAATTCTTTTCTTTCTTTTATCATAGGTAAAAGTTTGAGGTAATCTATTCATTAGCCAAAGCCTGCCACAGTGCATCTGCAGAAAAAACAGTGCAGCCTTGAAGTAAGTTTAACATAGTGCCACAACATTAGACAGAAGACCAATGGGGGAGTTAAAAACTAAAGAAATGAGAGAAGGAAAAAAGGGTGAGGAAAGGCAAATGAATGCAAATGAGAGGGAGGAAAAAATATTAAGATGAGATAGTTTCAATGAGCTGGTTTTTTTTTTTTTTTTCTCTCTCTGTAAATAATGGTACTGACATCCTGCCAATGTAAGGTCTTTCACAAAACAAAAGGAGGTGTTCCATGAGAGAATGCCCCTTCTGTTTTGAACATTAGGCACTTGTGTCTATAGAAGGTAAAAATCTTTTCACTGCTAACTTCAAATGTCACATCCTGTGAGGTATTGTAAGTCTGAATCTTTTAAAGGTGTTCCATGTGTACTACTATTCTTTCTAACTAAATGGGTCCAATTTTACTGTCAAAAAGGCATTTATGTTCCCATTTCTCTTACAGAGCATTAAATTTGGTACATTGTATGAAACCCTTTTAGTGTTGGAGCTTTCTTCTCCAAGAAAGAAATTTTTAGTCTCTTAAAAATAAATACTTTAATATTGTTACTTTTCATTTCATAAATGAATTGGATTAATTATAATTCTATGTATAGGAATATAGGTCCAGTGATTTTTCACTTTTCAAAAGAGGGAAAGTGAAAGGCTATGATTATGTCATAGGGCATTTAAGTAGGAAAAACTAAAATTTATTACAAGTGCAGCTTCGTTGCTGAAAAGCAAAGTGTCTAGTTTACCACTATATTTTTTCTCAATGTGGCTGCATATTATAAGTACAGGATAAAATTTATGATCTTTTGCTATATATAGATAAAGTTTACTAACTTTATTACGCAGTTGTGCAGAAATACATATTTCTAGAATATTCCATGCTTTGTTTAGCTGTTCCTGGGTTTGAAACTCTGAAATACACTCCTGATGAGAGCTGACTTATGCTGATATTTCCGTTCAGTGTTTCCTGAGCATTACCAACATCAGTATTAAGGAAAAGTGCTCCTTCCTGCTAAACTTCAGATTTTTCATGAAGAATTAATACTGTTTGTGAGAGCTTCAACTTTACATGTTGCCCCTAAATTTTTATTCATGTAAGTATTTGCTGATGAAAATATTTACATCAGCAGCCATGGCTTTGTTGGATGAAATGCTAAACTGTATTTGATGAATTCTCAAAGCTATACAGAGGGACATCTCTTGACTTAATATCTTTTATGTTTTTATTATTATTATTATGAAGAATAATGCGCTCCAGCAAATATTATTAGTTTATTAGGCTAGTCTGCCATTAATGCTTCTAATATCTCTGTAGTGTTTGATTGTACTTCAACAGTAACAGAAAGAAGTGTGATTATATGTATTCACTAGAAAGCTGATTCGTCTTAGGGTAGTTATTCAAATGGTAATATTTTAAAGGTGGTAAGGATTAGGATTAGACTCTTCATGAGTCTACATGTAGTAGATAAAAAGATAATGTGGGCTCCTGTAATTAGAAAAAAGATATTCCATTATAAGTGTTGATATTTTAAAAAATCTAATAAAACACTTCCATCTCTGTATATGTTAGCTATTCATTCTAAAAGGCTTTCTGCTTTTAAAGCCTCTTGTGCATGGATATTTTAACTGTATTTAAGTTATGGTATTATAACACTTGTTAGCTAGTAATGATACACTGAACTATACTGAGGGGGGTACAGATTACATTTATACAAAACACTATTCTTTTTCTTAGTTGTCCAGTTCCCTATATTTCCTGACGTATACGATGTATCATTATCCCTTTGCCACTTTATTCCACACTGACCCTAAACCTAATCAAAGAGTAAGTTCTATGTAAGGTAACAGAGGACTGTATATTGCAAGTTTACATTTCTG
Organism: Bolborhynchus lineola; assembly: GCA_025448015.1. NCBI lineage: Eukaryota > Metazoa > Chordata > Aves > Psittaciformes > Psittacidae > Bolborhynchus > Bolborhynchus lineola. Next base: position 4,510 of record JAOEHX010046716.1, read on the forward strand.
TGGTTTTCTTCAACAAGCTGTCAGGCAACAGCTACAGAAGGGTTATATCCTTTGTTGGGAAAAAAGGTAATTTGAGGTAGGTAAAGATTTCCACATAAAAAGCTGTTGGTTGGTTTTTTCCACTATGATAAAAGGTGATAAATCATCCTTTGAAGGAATATATTATAGCCCACAAGAATGAAGACAATAGAATTAAATACATAATTATATTTAGCTACAGAAACATGACTTGATTTTTGAAAGCTTGATTATCAAGGCAAATTAAGATGATGCTATCTACTGTGACTTAGCTAATGTGGTTTTTAAATGCTGTTACTTGGAATCTAAAAAGAAACCCAGCATTTATACTTAAATAGGTATAGATCTGCAACAAGCTTACTGTTTTCAAAGTCACTATTTTCCGTATTTTAAAGAGCATAGTCAGCTAAAAATGACAAAAAAAGTAGTTGTGTATTTTCTGTTCTCTCATGAATTTCTGAACTCATCTGTTTGATCCAGAAGTTAAACTTTATAGCAAAATGTAGAAAAACCACTAATGATAGTAGGAGACAAAAAAAAAAAAAAAAAAAAAAAAATGAAATTCAGGTAGTCTAAAACCAAAATGCTGCTATGAACTATCTGTTTCTTGGTGTGCACCTTGTGCAGGTATCCACTTGAATAACTGAGAAATTATAAGAGTGAATAACGTATTTCCATGAGTCTCCAAAATTAAATTAAAAATGTTTTCCAGAAACACTGAGTGACCTGCTGATTGATCCTTTCAGGATCAACTTTTCCTTCTGGTATCTCTGTCCTATTTGCATCACCAGGACTCCCTAAATTCTAACCCCGAAGTAGTGAGCATGTGGGTATTCAGAGAGCATTGAGCTGCTCTCAAACATCCAGATTTGCCCAGAAGTGCAGACCTACCTTGTCTAGCTCAAAACTGGGCATCACCAGTCCTGTACCACAGGTATGTTGAATCAATATCTAATGCACTTCATTGCACAGAAATACCATCCATCTATTCCATATTATTCACTTGGTTCATCTAAGTATGATTGAAGTCATCAACTGCAGGTTAGATTTATTCTCTTTCATGCTAAGAGCAAGTGGTGATAGTACAAAGGGTAATGTCTATAAAACTGGAAAAAGGAAGATTTAAGTTCAATATTGGGAAGAAGTTATTTCCCTTGAGGGTGGTGAGACACTGAAGCAGGTTGCCTGGAGAAGCTGTGGATGCCCCATCCCTGGAAGTGTTCAAGTGGATGGGGCTTTAGGCAATCTGGTCTAGTGGAAGGTGTCCCTGCCCATGGCAGAGGTGTTGGAACTAGATGGTCTTATGCTCCCTTCCAAACCAACCCATTCTATGATAAGAAGTCAAGCTTTTGTATTTGGAGAGAACTGCAAATTAGCCATTTATATAAGGTCCCTTCCAACCCAAACCATTCTGTGATATAATACAGTTCATCAGGTGTTTTGTTTAGACCTTCACTGTTGGATTATAAATATCCTGCTACTTAGGCCTCTGCCTGTCTTCAACACTGTACTTGTTTTACAAATACAGATATTATTTACAATATTTTATGTATCTTCATTGGCGTAGATTAAAGTAATGTTCTAAAGCCAGAGAGCTATTTGCCTGGTATTTTCTGAATGTATTAGAAGTATTTCTTGAGCAATTATTCATTATTTCTATTTTCATTTTTATTTGCATGCAGACTAATTTTTTAATTGTCATTAGGAAGGCATCAAACATTTTGTGAGATGTGAGATACTTTCTAACAAAGAAAGGGTTATTTTTTTCTGGATTCTAAAAACATATTTTAGAACTTACGCTTTTCTAAAATTATTTTACTTCTCTTTAGACTATTCCCAACAAATGTTCTTTCCAGTGGTGGGTACTAAAGAAAGTTTGAAGGAATAATAAAATTACATACATGAGATGTTTGCAGTGTCTTGAAGTTAAGGCAGTTGTTGCCTTGAAGAACCCAAAATCTTTGTTTATACTATCTTATTAATGGTATTTAATTTGTAGTAGTGCACAGCATGGGTTTGTATTTTGAAGATGAAGAAAAATTATGCAAGCATCTGCCTACTTAAGCAAACTTCGCACGTGCTCTGAAATAAAATAATACTCTAAATAAAGCAATGAAATAAACAGTTGTTATTACAGTTCAGAGTTGTTAATGCCATACTTGATATTTAAGATTTCTGTTATGGTAGAATATATGGTAGCTTTTTATATATATATATATGTGACAGAAACAATTAAAATATTAAATCTCCTAATTTTTGAGACAAATGAAACTCATCTTTTGTTTTGTTTTTTTTTTTTCCTTTTAATTGAAACTTGTTATTATCTTGGAATTTTTTGTTTGGCAAATGGCATCCTGCTTTATAGTTCTTGTGGAGCAAAGTAGAAGGATAAATGATCATTTCAAGTTATAATTGTACAGTCATAAACCCTTTTCTTCTGGTGCTTTATTGCTTGGGAGGAATTCTTTTCACCTCAGATGAAATGGTGACCACCTGTTATCTATCACCATAATCTCACAAAAGCAGATTGGCAGAAAGCAGTATCATCTCTTGTGACCCATCTTGTATAACAATTGCCAGGCTGTATCCTGAAAGGTAAACTGTGAAAACCGATTCAGAGAATGAATAAAGTTCAAATAGGTGTCTAATGTTAACTACTGAACATCAAAGCCTTCAAAATTCTGATATCAAAGAGCTGTTTATGCTCAATATATTACTTTGATGGCTTTTCAGTATTTAAAAAACCCTTCATGTTGACAGTTGTTCTTGCTTTACAACTTTGCTAAGGAAAAGAAGTTGGAAAAAAACCATGAAATTAAAGAAAAATTGTAGTTTTCCTGGTGCAACTGGACTAGTTTTGATGGAAGAGGAGATAAAAGGAAACAGAAATAGTATATATATTACCAAAGCTCAGTGGCTACAGCTATTAAATAATTTAAACTTTTATGTCCTGTAGGATTTTTATTTTCTGTTTGCAATAATGAGGAAGCTCTAATCTCAGTTCTTCGGTTATTGATTTGTTGCTTGTCTGTTCCCTGGGAAAGTCAGATGAAGATCAGCATGACAATATTTATAGGCTGCATCTCATCTGTGGGATGCAATCCATCTTCGTTAAGTTCAGTAAAAATGATAGATAGCATTTGGCAATGTAATGATGTGATCACTCTACCATTGCTTTTGTAAATCATAAGCTGTTGCATTCTCTTGTGTAGATATTTAATCAGTTATACACCCCATTACTGATTTAATTCAGAATGTCAGTGGCAGGTGAATAATGTGAGTATTTGTATATTAATATCATATTGTATTAATGTTCCTTTCATTTAAGTATGCTATTCTTGTGAAAATCATAAACTGTTTCTTCATGGCTAGAATAAATTTAATCAGTGCTGTAGGCATCTAATGCCATCAGTGTTTTAATTCAATATGTCAGTGAAACAAATGTGTTTCTTTCCATTTCTAGTTTCTTTATGCTTTACTAATTCAGAATATTGTATGATACTGTGAAAATATGAAGCTGAGAGTAGACAAATTGCTAAGTTTTATCCTGTCAGTAGATTTTGGGACTGAATCCCCCAATTATAGCACCAGAGAGGATGAGTGCATATTTCTGATATTTTTTAAAGTAACTGAATAGCTAATGATCAGTTAATTTAAAAAAAAAAAAAAAAAAGTGCTTTAAGATATTTCATAAGTAGGTATAAAAAAGAAAATATAAAATATCAATGCAAACTGGTAATGATATAACAGTACAATGCAGTTGCCTTGGAATCTTCTCCAGTGTCCTGTCTTTGGCAATATGAAGTTACTTGAAGATTTTGCTTTTAAGGAACCACCTGCAAGTGGCTAGAGGGTCATTCTGGGACCATTTCTATCCTCAGTTGTCACCTATTTTATCACGGATGAAAGGGATTATATGAATTTTGTGATTCTTTACTAAACTCTAGAACAAAAAGTGTATTTTAACTTGTAAACAGCATAAACTAACAAAACCTATTAGCACTGATAACTTAATATGTTGAAGATTTGCCTGAGAACTGTACTGCTGGTACTTCATACTCAAACTAATAAGAAGCAAGTTAGTTGTATTTTCTGTTGTAAGAATTTATCTAAATGTTGGATCACTCCAGCACCTACAACTCTCCAAGTCTTACTCCATTGACTTTAAAACCTCTTTACTTATAGATTTCTACCAGTATTAAATGAGTCTTGTCTGTATTGGTGGAGTTCTCAACTCCATAAGGAAGTAATAGGATAAAGCTAAAGGTTTCTTGGAAAAATAAGAGTATGCTCGGTTTATACTTTTGATGGAGCTAAGCAAATGCGTTTGTCATGTATTTGCAGCAGACAGCTTTATATTTAATTACTGATTGGGTTGTGGGGTTTTTTGTTTGTTTTGTGGGAGTTTTCTTTTGTTTTGTTTTTTCCTAAGATCAAGGCAATTGAATTACACTGATTTTTATTTTTAAATGAAAGCTTTTTTTTTTTTTTTTTTTACTCTGATTTTCTGTGTTTGTGGTCTTTATGAAACTATTGTCATCCATAGGCTTGTCACCTGAACCTTTTGATGCTTTCAGATTTAATTTGCTCATCTTATAAGGAACCCTCTCTTCTTTAAAAAGCATACATACATCAAGCAGTTCCTGAAGTTTTACTTGTAATAAAACATTCCCTGAATTTGATGTTACTTGATTTCAGGCAGATTTCACAGCCTGATTCTGTTGCAGTGTGATTTTCAGATTTTTTTTTCTTTTCTGTCACAATCTTACTCCCTGAAATTCCCATTAATATTGTTAACAACAATATTACTTTTTAAATAATAATTAACTAGTTTTATAATAATCTTTATAATTTTAATGATATTATCTTTTGCCTACTACAGAAGAATTTGGGGCTATGTTGTAAAACCAGTTTGCTTTCAAATACCGTGATAGATTCAGAAAAGAAACTAAAGAAAGAAAGCTGAAGTTGATATGTATTCAGGAGGTTACATGAGGGATGTGATTTTTTTCTTTTGCTGATTGTTGTCTTTCAAATGAAGAGCACAATTTGCAACAAATCTTAGTTATATCCTCACCTCCCAAGGGTTATGTCTTTAACCACAAGTCAAAGACTTGATTAAATTCTCCTAAAACTTCCCTAAAAAAGATGAAGAAACACTCAACATTCACAGATATGAAAGGCAAAAATAGTGCTAATGTTCTGGACAGTAAACTAGACCGTAAAAATGTTCTGATGTTTTGTTCCTTGTAAATAAAGTGCAGAATTGGTCAGACAACATCTTATGTCATAAGTCACAGAATATTCTCAGTTGTGAGGAACCCATAAAGATCATTGAGATCAACTCCTGACTCCATGCAGGGAGACCTGAGAGTTAAACCATGTGTCTAAGAGCATATTCCAAATTACATCTGAGATCATTGGTTTTAGATTGGAGAATTGTAAACAGTGGTGAGCTGGGATTCAGCATATGATTTTAATGGAATTTAGTAGATTAAGTTAGAATTGTATTTTTGCTCTTTATGATGTATCACACTTACTAAGTTTTCCTTTAATTTCACATTGAGTGGAAGATTTGCAAGAAGTAACTAACAAGTGTATCAGAGCCTGTATCTAAACTCTACAGACTTCTGCCCCTGAGAGCAATGCCTGGGCCAGAAGCGGTGTGGTTCATGTATGTAGTGCTTGGCCTGGTGCTCCAAAAATAATTTGTGCAGTCCAAGTTTCCTTTAAAACCTTCACTATATCTCAATATGGTTTTGATGCTTGAAATTCAGAGCAAAGTAATAAGGCAGCAAAATATTGTGTTCGAAGAAAGAATATATGTAATCCATTGATCTTTTGGGGAAAAAAAATCCTATCAGAAGAGTTATCTTTGCAGTTCTCAGAAGTTTTAAAATTTACAAGTTGCCTTCAATGCCATTTTTGAAGTTAAATTCCATTGCTTTTTTGAGTTATTTGTAAGTGTGGTGAAGATATCTTTTTGCATAAATTCTCCTTCGTAAGTACAAAAATCCTTTCTACATATATCCGCCTCCCTTTAGGAAGTGTCATCTCATTATTTTTTTTCTTTCTTCTTTAAGACAAGTCACTGAGTTGTCTTTTCAGCTATGTCATGAAAATGTAGTTAGAAGATATTCAAATGCTTTAGAAATATAAAACCCTGATAAATAATCACTTCTCTTGTAGTTTTGATTTATTTGCCTCATAGTTTTGATTTTGTATTAGCACTTTCAATGTGATCAAACTTATTTTGGGACTTTCTGTTCTGTGTATATGAATTGCGTAGTAAAATTCCAGCAAGCTGAATATAAATTACAATAGCCAGGGTAATGTAATCCTTACTATATTTCTAGATTTTTTTCTTTCTGTAGCTCATTAATAAGCTGTGTGAACCTTCTGGTCTAAAATTATTTGTTTCTAACAAAATAATAAGTGAAGAAATCAACATACATTTCTGTAGTAATTCAAAAATAGTGGTAGGAAATAATTACTCCTATTTCTCACCCTGTCACTTTTATATATTAGAATCAGAAACAATTTATCTTTTCTGGGTGTTAAGTATATGCTTTAGCTGCTTATTAATATTTGCTTTGGTTTCTGGCTCTCAATTTTTTATGTAGAATGAAAGAGTGTGAGTTTTGGCTTATTAAAATGATGTATTGCTGCAGAGACCTTCAGAGTTTGGGGGTTTTATCATTATTTTTCAGGTGTTTAAAAAAGCCTATCCTGTTAATAACAACTGAACACTTTGATCTCTATTAATGTAATGTGTATTTGTGTTAGAAATACATTGAAAGATAATGCTGCTTAATACAAGTAATTAGTGAGAAATTACCCAAGACTTGGCTTAAATGATGTTTGAATTTAGCTAAATTATTGTTGTCTGCAATAAAAGCTTATTATTTCTAATGTATTATCTGGAGACACTGTAGTAAAAATGTTTTAATGAGTGTTAGAATTGACAATTATAGTACATGGATATTAATAGTGATCTTGCTCTCTTTTTTGTTTTTTAAACTTATGAAAAAATAATAAGACTTTGATTCCATTAAAAATAATAAAGAGGTGAAACAAGAAAAGAATTGGCAAAGTCAACGGGCTGAAATAGCTGAACTCTGTGATTCTACAGAATCAACCTTGAGGAAAAAGAAAAGCAGACATCTTGTTAAAAGGAGTTTCAATCACTCTGTAACCATGTTTTCCAGATGTTGGGTCAGTGGAGGGGCTTGCATATCACAGAGCTTGGGATGCTCTCTATTGGACCAGTTCAACCACATCCTCAATCACAAGACACTCTGTTGACCAGAGACATCAAGGAGCATTCAACCGGGAAGCAGTAATAACGATGTCTGAAGATGATCATCCACATGTGTTAGCTCTAGACGAATGTCAAAAGTATGTGTTACTTCTTTCTTATCAGATTCTAATTTTTGCATAATGTCAAGGATGCAGCAGCACTTCTTTATTTCAGAGTCAAGTAATACTTCTGGACCCTACAAGGGTTAAGCATATTTCTTTGTTTAGAAGACAAAGCTTAGTGTTAATGTTCTTAAAGCAATTGCAAAAGTAAGATACATCATCTTGCATGTTTTTCTTACATTTCAGATGAAATAATCATTTCATTTTCATGTAATGTTAAAAAAAACAAGCTGGTTTTGAGAAAAGTGAGCTAAATTCAAGCTATCAAGTGATCATTTTACTGATTTCTTTTGTCAGACACGCTATTTACTGCTTAAATAAAAACAGAACTAATCTAAGCATTTACAAAAAGGAATCTTGAGTTTCTTGTGTGGCAAATTGATTGGCTCAGGTATTTATCACAAATAGCAGTGTTGTATAAAATTATACAGCAAGATCTCCACTTACAGTGCTTGTAAACAACATCTTGGAAAGAAGTCTTATTTCGCACACTTCCTGTCACTCTCAATCAGACTGGTTCCTAGTAACATGATAAAAGGGCTTATATTTTTATTTTAGTCTCTTGCTAGTAAGTACCTTACAAATCTGAGTTACTTTAATCTTCTCCGTTCTGAAAGAAAGGCAAGGCAAACTGATTTTTCTTCTTATAACTCTCCACCTTTGGGGAGGCTAGGCTGCATTTCTGACTTAGAAGCTCTATTTTCAAGATGTGACTGTTGAAAGTACAATGTTGCAGTTGTCAAGTAGGTTATTTCCACGTGTGACTTCATGTACAGTTCATGCAAGTTGAGAGTTTATACTCTATTGTAAAATATTACTTATCTAGGTATCATAAATAAATAAGTAAATATTGATGGAGATTGCAGTGAGAGAATGGGCAAGTTCTGATTAGGGTGTAAATGTCAGCCACAGCTCATTCTGTAACATTTTATCCATCATTATTTAACAGTAGCATGGGGCCAATTGAGCCTCCTGTAAAGCATATTAAGGTGATTTGATTCCCCATTACCAACCTTCTGTATTACCAGTCCTTTGGTCTGTATCACATTTCTATTACAGGAAAAGCTGCAGATTAATTTCGCAGTTAGAAATTACTAATATACACATTACCACAATTAAGTTTATATTATTACACAATTTGTATCTCTCTCTAGTGGTGTGATCATAAGTGAACAGACCTGTGAAGAGAAAAAAAAAAAGAAGTGTATACAAGTTAATGAACTAGGAAACGGCTATAATATCTAGGATGTTGGGTTATTACATTTTCTTAATTGATTATCACAATTAATTATAGATGTCATTCATAATTGTCTGTAACGGCATGTGGGGTTTTTTGTTGCTCATTTCATTGAGAATTATATAATAAAATGTATCTCATATTTGTTGCTTTGATTTTAATACAGCTTGATGTTTTGGACCAACTGGAATGAGCAACTCCCAAGCATCATGAGATCTACTCTCTCAGGCAAAAATGCACAGATTATCATTAGTACAGATATTCTGACACCAAATGGACTTACCATTGATCATAGGGCGGAGAAACTTTACTTTTCAGATGGTAGCTTGGGAAAAATTGAGAGGTGTGAATATGATGGATCACAAAGATATGTAAGTAAAACAAAAATCCTGAACATATTCACTGTAAATCTGTTTGCATTTTTTAGCATCTTTAAAATGAAAATGTTCAGAAAGATTATTAGTTGCTAAGTTTCTCCTAATATTTATTGTATATGAGATTTAAAACTGAAACACTTCTGAATGAAGTGCAAGTAATGCTCAAAACACTCCAGATTCCGTATGACCTCCTGGAGATGCAGACCCTTATTGTGAAATGTTTGCATTACTATTAAGCCTGAAGCATCACTGTCCTAAGTGTTCTATATTATCACCTTGAAAAAATGTAGAGCTAAATTCAGTGGAAGAGGCAGAGAAACATTCAGCTTTATATGGGAGCAATATAATTTTCCTTCCAGTTCCCATCTTATCTGAATAAATTGGAATTTCCTTTGTTTAATGCTTCTGTGTTACTGTACAGATGATAGAATCATAGAATAGTTAGTGTTGGAAAAGACCTTAAGGTCATCTAGTTCCAGCCCCGCTCCCACTTAAACCATGCCACCCAAGGCTCTGTCCAACCTGGCCTTGAGCACCACCAGCAATGGAGCATTCACAACTTCCCTGGG